>JADBJO010007506.1:0-42500 GCA_016801955.1 Conus betulinus | reverse complement strand
AATATTCCTGCTCAAACACACACCGCTTACCACACACGAACGAAATGGCATCTTTGAAGATGGACGAGCTTGCAGATGAGGTGAGTAACCCCTATTATGCATTTGAACGTGGTTGATGGCTCGTAAACTTAGAACGAATCAACCGTTGAGCCAATATTGCGGATGCTAACGCCAGCTGAACGTGGTCAGTCCACAGGAAGGCATCGGTGTGAAATAATTTGCATTCCTGACCATTTTCTTTTTGCTTCACGGCGCGCAAATTCTGTCTTACCTACTTATTCAGGAGGCCCATAGCTCAAGGGTGAGCATAGGCCATCGACAACACTCCTCGCGCCATCGCACTCGGTTCTGGGGCCTGGCTCGCTGAATGCCTGAATGCAGTCCATTGGTCCCCTGCCTCTTTATCTCTGCTTCAGTGTCTCGCCTCCAGCTGGCTGCGAGGTCGGGCTCTCTCCTCCTTTTTCCCCTGCGGGTTCCATGTCAGGGCTGGCGTGTATAGTCCTCCGCAGAATCTGCTTGGCCACTGGTTCCTGTCCTGCTTGCTTCCATAGATCTGTATTGTTGATTGATCTTCTCTGGCCATCTGATTTTTGAAGATGCGCCTCAGACAGTTGTTGATGAAGGTCTCAATTTTTGCTGTATTGCCATGGTCATCATTCTCCAAGTCTTGCAGCCGTAGAGCAGAACCGACTTCACGTTTGAATTTGAAGATACGCAATTTTGTTATTCTTCTGATCTCTCCTGAGGCCCAGATGTTCTTTTAGTAGCATGATGAATGCTGCTCGCGCCTTGCCTATCCTGGCCATGATGTCTCGGTCGGTGCCCCCCCCTGCTTGTCAACCAAGCTTCCCAAGTAGACAAAGGAATCTACTTCCCTGATGGGCTCGCCTCCGACTGTGACTGGACTGCTGCCTGTGGGTTGATCTTCATCAGCTCGGTCTTCTTCTTGTTTTATTTATATTTTTGAGCAAGTAAATTCTGTCTAAATTCTGTCCCGATGGCACGAAAACTAATAAATCGAATGAAGAAATTATAGTCATTTTTTTAAGATTATTACTGAACAAAACTTTGGCAGTGATCAATATTAACAGTAGGACAACATTTAATCAATGCTGACAAATAGAACTAATGCAGTATATGTTGATATTTGTTTTGACGTCACCAACACGGCATGTATCGCTCGCTGCCTGAGCATCGGCCTGTTGAGCCAGTCCTCCGTATCACATTTGTAAACACTCGACAAAAATTTCGTGTTTCGCCGAACTCTCTTCCACTTTCCATTTTTGTGCAGTCGAAACGGCTTTCAGCTTTTTACCTGCCCCATGGCAATTTGTTGTTTTCGAAGTGCTGTGTATTGTAAGTGAATTTAAACTTTCTCTCTTTCGTGATCAAATGGATAGTTGAATCAACATTTGAAAAAAAAAAAAAAAAAAAAAAACAGTTGCCACTTTGCAAAGAATATAAGTCCACAAATTATCAACATGGGATAATTATCAGTGATCCCTGGACAAGGTATTTTGCGGAGAGGGCCTTTTTATGTGTGGCCTATAGCGCCTGGAAAACAACTGAAGGGAATTGACTGTGGTTTCAAAAATCCTCCTCCCCCCCCCCCCCCCCACCCCCCCCCCCGCCCCCCCCCCCCCCCCCCCCAAAAACAAAAAAAAAAAAAAAAAAAAAACATGTCTCAGGTGAACCGACCCTACAACTTCTCTTCGACGCACGCAACTTACACGCTAACGCTAAACCGCTGCACCCCCGGAGGAGGTTTGCTTTGTGGCTAATCCTGTTTACGGTATGCGGGACACCGTACTACTCAAAAGTCAAGGCCGGGAACATTATTATGGGCGTTTCGGGTTGTAACTCAAGCCACGCCCAAACAACGACACAGGATCAACTAGCCACTAGCACGAAACGCCTTTTTTTTTTTTTTTTACAGCAAACTCTTCCACAATCCCCACACCCACGCTCGGCACACCCATCATAACCATCCTCTTCTCCTTCCTACCCCCCCCTTTCTCTTTCCTCCTCCCCCCCCCCCCCCCCCCCCCCCTCCCCTTCTCCACCCCCCCCCCCCCCCCCCCCCCTTCTCCTTCCCCCCCCCCCCCCCCCCCCCCCCCCCCCCTCCCCTTCCGCACCTCCTTCATTCTCTCTCTTGGAAAAGAATGCACACTTTTATGAATGAGTGGGCGGAAGACCTCGCTTTAAAATCAAGGAAATCTTGTTTTCTGAAGTCAACCAGCAAGAGTAACCTTCTTTTTTCTTCTTCTTCTTCTTTTTTTTTTTTTTAAACACCACAATTCGCGAATCGTCTCACAGGGCAGAGTGCAAGTACACCACACATTAGTACATTAACAAACCCAGACACTTTGTATCAACCGCTAAAAACAGAAAAAATATGTCCAAAACATACAAACTATGCATGGTGTGTAAGAGACTGGTTGGAGACCAAAAAAAAAAAAAAAAAGAAAGAAAAACAAAAGTAGTGGAAGTTGGGGGGTGGGGTTGCCATTTTATTTATTTATTTGTTGTTGTTGTTGTTGTTGTTGTTGTTTGTTTGTTTGTTGTTTGTTTTTTTCAGATGAAGAGGACAGTGTGAAGCACCAAAAAATGAAGAGGTGGATTTTCGGCCTTAGGAAAAAAAAAAAAATCGTCACCGCCTTAGGTGCTCCATTGATCCGATAACTGATGCCACAGAAAAGAAAAAGAAAAAAAAAAAAAAGAAAAAGAGAATGTCTCACGGCAAAATGGCGTTGTTGTTTGTGTTGCGTTGCGGCGCCGCCATGTGGTGTGTTCTGGGCGTTTGCCAGAATCTTTGTGTCGTGTTCAAGGTCAGCTGTGGCTATGGGATATTGTTTCGCGTCGGAAGGTCCTTCTCACTCTCACTCCCCCCAAAAAGCTATATATTTATAATGTTGCATAAGATATGATAATTAAAATTAAACCCGTTCGTTTGGTTGATGGATTATTCCGTTGATGAAAATCAAACTTTTCTTGCTGAAAATCTTTTTCATCTTGGAACATTGTGATGTAGATGTTGGTCAAAAACCTCTATCATCCATGACCAGCTAACAGTAGTCTGGTGACGCCGATCAAAATGGATACAGAGTCTTGCGTCCATATGAATGCTTTAATATCCTGGTGTGTGGTTGTGTGTGTTGTGTGTTGTGTGTTTGTGTGTGTGTGTTAGTGCCGTGCGTGCGTGCGTGCGTGCGTGCGTGCGTGCGTGTGTGTGTGTTTGTGTGTGTGTGTGTGTGTGTGTGTGTGTTTGTGTGTGAGAGAGAGAGATAGCGAGAGAGGACGAGAGAGCACCGCGCAATGTAAAATACAATGGCCGGAGAGGCGCGCAGAATGATGGAAAAAAGGAGAGATTGTGGGAGACCCTTCTTCTTCTCTTCTTCTTCGTTTTCTCTTCTTCTTCTTTTTCTCTTTTTTTTCCTTCTTCTCTTCTTCTTCCTCTTAAGCTCTTCTTCTTGTTCTTTCCTTCCTTCTCTTCTTCCTTCCTTCTCTTCCCTTCTTCTCTCTCCTCTCTTTCCTTTCTTCCTTCTCTTTCTTTTCTCTTCTCTCTCTCTCCTTCTTCTCTTCTTCTTTCTTCTCTTTCTTCTCCTTCTTCTTCTTCTGTCTATTTGTTCCTTTCTTCTTCTGCTCTTCCTCTCTCTCTCCTTTCTTCTCTCTTCTCTTCTTCTTTTTCTTCCTTCTCCCCCTCTCCTTCTTCTTCTTCTTCTTTTCTTCTTTTTTTGTTCTTGTTGGTGTTGTTGTTGTGTTGTTCTTCTTTCTCTTCTTCCTTTCTTTTTCTCTGTCTTCTTGTTTCCTCTCTTTTGATTGGTTGTTGTTCTTTCTTTCTTTTCTTCTTTTCTTCTCTTTCTTCTTGTTCTTCCCGTTCTTCTTTTCTTCTTTTCTTTGTTCTGTTCTTCTCTTCTTTTTTTCTCTCTGTTCTTTCCTCTTTCTTCTTTTTCTCTGTTTTTCTTCTTGTTTGTTCTTCCTGTCGACTCTTTTCTTTTCTGTCTTCTTTTTCTTTTTCTTGTTCTTTTTCTTCTTTTTTCTTTTCTTTCTTGTTGTTGGGTTGTTGTTGTTCTTCTCTCTTTGCTCTTTCGTCTTTTTTTTTCTTTTTCTTTTTTCTTCTTCTCTTTCTTTTTCTTCTTCTTTTCTTCTTCTTCCTCTTTTTCTTCTTCTTTTTTTTCTTTCTTGTTTTTTCTTGTTTTCTTGTTTTCTTCTTTTCTGTTTTTCTTTTCTTTTTTCATTTTCTTCTCTTTTTTCTTTCTTCTCTGGTTGCTGTTCTCTTTCTTCCCTCTTTCTCCTTCTTTGCTTTGTTTTTGTTCTTCATTCTTTTCTTTTTTTTTTCTTCTTTTCCTTCCTTGTTTGTTCTTTCTTCTTCTCTTTTTCTTCTTCTTTTCTTCTATTGTTTCTTCCCTTTCTTCTCTCTTCTTCTTTCTTTCTTCTCTTTTCTTCGTCTCTGTGTTTTTTGTTCTGTTTTCTTGTTTTTGTATTATTATTATCAATATACTTACTATCATTACTAGTAGTAGTAGTAGTAGTAGTAGTAGTAGTAGTAGCATCTATCCTTGGTTGGAGACCAAGCTCTAAGCACTTTCTAGTAAACGCTCATTATGTCCGCGCAATGGAACGCACGCCACGGTAGAGCTTCTTCCTCCTGGAACTATCTTCACTCGTTTCCCGTGTCTTGGTGGCTCAACCTGACCCCTGGTACCAATTGGTCAGGAAGAAACCAAAATAATAACTACTCCCTGACGACCTTGACCTAAGGAAGAAACCAAAATAATAGCTACTCCCTGACGACCTTTACCTTAGGAAGAAACCAAAATAATAGCTACTCCCTGACGATCTTGACCTAAGGAAGAAACTAAAATAATAGCTACTCCCTGACGACCTTGACCTAAGGAGGAAACCAAAATAATAGCTACTCCATGACGACCTTGACCTAAGGAAGAAACCAAAATAATAGTTACTCCATGACGACCTTGACCTAACACCTCATTTGGTTTTCGTCATTGATCTCGTACACGTTGCAATATAGTGCCCTCAACACCAGCACATCTGCACCTTCGCCTTGATGTCTGTGTTCAGCGGAAGGAAGTTGCTAAGGCCGAATGAAAATAAGAGGGATCTGTCCACTTTCGAGCGTGTGTGACCGTGCGCTTGACTGATGTTTTAGAAGGAAAATACTGCTGATTCTAGTCTTTCATTGAAACTAAAAATTACATATCATATATGAACTGGGGAGCGAATAACTTAATAAGTTTAGAAGTACTTTGAAAGCAATTCACTATCAAAATAAAGTGTAATTCCACTGGCTGCCGACTGCGTCAACACCTAGGTAATTCACTCCAATACCAGTCACTCAGTTTTTCAGTCTGTCTTGTCTTTCATTCTGCCCCTCCCCCCCCCCCCCCCCCCCCCCCCCCCCCCCCCCCCCCCCCCCCCCCCCCGTGAGGATCAACTGCTTGGTTGACTGAGAGTGAACTACTATGTCTGGTCTCATGCCACTCTTGCTGATGATCTCTGGGTGACTCTTCCATTCTGGGAGGTCTGCAGTGCACTCCCAGTCATCTGCCCCGTCCAGCAGATTCTGCCTGCATGTTCCGAGTGGCACTGTTGTTCTTGGCCATGATTCGCTGCCTCCCTGCCGTGAAGAATGTTGCGGGTGCTTTTGGAGACCTGATTTTCCCTTCTGTGGTGTTGGTACTAGCCCAGACTACTTGTACAATCTCTTTGAGCACTTGGTTGTGACTCCATGTGTACCTTCCTTGAGCCAGGGCTACTTTACATGAGCTAAGGACATGCTCCACTGTTTGTTTTTCATGGCAGAGGGGGCATGAAGGATCGTCTGTTTTCCCCCCACTTCACCAGGTTTGCATTTGAGGGCAGAAGGTCATATGCAGATCTGAGAAGTGTCAGATTTAAACAAAGTTTTATTCCCTGTCCATTGATTTCTTGAACCGAGAAGATGTTTAATTGAAATCCAAATTCCTCTATATGAATGTATGTCATATGTGAGAAAATGGGTAATGTGGCTAAATTATTGTTTATTTGCTGTGAATGTGTGTGACCACAAATTAATTTCTCAAATTGAGATAATAAAGTTTACTTGACTTGACTTGACTTGACTTGAGAATGAAGCTGATCCTGAGAGGGGCCATGTGCCAAATGTCATTCCAAGTGAGACTTCTTTGAAGTGCATTCTCCCACGTTGTCCATTGCCCTTGCTGGCTCTGCTGGACTGCTTTTTGGAGTCTTTTTTGGTTTTCTTCTTTTCTCATCTCCTGAATCATCATGTCTCTTTTGGCTTTTCCTTTGGCCTTTGACCACCATTCAGTTTTGGTCACCCCCAGTCCTTGTCTGTTGGTCTGTGTGTGTCCTCTTATTTCTCTGATCTTCAGACTTTCTTTTGCAGAATCCATCGCTCTTGAACTTTCCATTTTCTGCCTGTCTTCAGCTGGGGCTTGATTGCTTCTACCACCTTGTCTCCTGAGTCCTCCAGCATGCTTTGAAGTCTGATCTTCCGTGTTCTGTATTCCTCCAGGGTGGATTTCAGTGGTAGTTTCAGCTTTGCTTGGCGACAGTACAGCGCTATGTCAATCAGACAGGGTGGAACACAAGCCACTTGCTTGTGAACTTGTTGATTTTGGATTCCATTGCCTCCACTATGCTGGTGCAGATGTCGTATATCATCAGAGGCCATAGGAGCTTTGGTATCAGCATGAACTGCAGACACCAGACCTTGTATTTGCCAGGGAGCCCACACTGGTCAATGGTCTCCAAGCCTTCTTCTGACATCTGTTTGGTTTCTTTTGCTCTTTGTGTGTCTTTCAGCGTACCATCATACCATCTTCCAAGGCTCTTGACTGGCTCTTCTGTAACTGTTGGGAATGGCCTGGTTGGCAAACACTGAAGACCACACAGATTCGGCCACTTTTCCTTTCCTCAGTGAGAGACTCCGTGATTTCTTTGGCTTGAACTTCATTCTGGATGAGGCAACTATGTCATCCAGCCTCTCCAGCACATGACGTGTCTCGTCTTCTCTGGATGAAATCACTGAAAGTTGGCGATGGGATTTTTATTGCGTGTTCTCACGCTGAACCTCGGTTTATAGGTTTAGCTGCAAAGTGAGACGACTGCAGGCGGAAATCTAAACAATTCTAAATAAATGTTAGCGAACCGCCCAGAGAAGCATGGACACAAACGAGTCACAAGACAAAACACGACACGTTTCGACCTCTTAGGTCTTCTTCAGGCAAATTACAAACAAATAGGACAACGAAATTTCACTCAGCTTTGATCGCTTCAGAGTTCAGCGCAAGGAAGGCCTCCGAAGCGATCAAAGCTAAGTGAATGTTCGTTATCCTATTTGCTTGTGTCCTGCCAGAAGAAGACCTAAGAGGCCGAAACGCGTCGTGGCTCGTTTGTCCATGTTTCTCGTGGCGTTTCGCTAACATGTATTTAAGATTTGCCTCGGTTTATAGTCTCATTCAAAGGACATTTCGCGAAATCAATCAGAACCAGTACTAATCCCGTGTGTGTGTGTGTGTGTGTGTGGGGGGGGGGGGGGGGGGGGGGGGGTCCACCTACGCTGAAACAGCCCGGCTGAGTTTTGAACCTACGATGCTAGAATCACCAAGATCACGAGTCCTGCGCTCTGGGCACCTGAGCTATTGCAGCCCTCTACAATTATATTCGTTTGCAAGGCCCTTACGCCACTTCAAGATATTGTTTTCATGTCAACCGACGAAGCTGTAGTATACTTTGTTTTCTTACAAAGGCAGTTTGTTCTTCTGTTGAGGGCTGCTCGTGTTTGTCTGGGTGATGTCATTATATTCCTACAGGTAATAGTCACGCGTCATCTTTGCGACCATAACAAAGGCGTTAATATAGACTGTGCGTTTTCAGAGCGAAGTGAGTCATAGCATCCCGTTCAAACAGACAAGAGGGGTGTGTGTGTGTGTGTGTGTGTGTGTGTGTGTGTGTGTGTTCGTGCGCGTGCCAGCGCGCGCATGTTTGTGTGTGTGTGTGTGTGTGTGTGGTGTGTGTGTGTATGTGTGTATGTGTGTGTGTGTGTGTGGGTGTGGGTGTTCGTGTTCGTGCGCGTGCGCGTGTCTGTGTGTGTGTGTGTTCGTGCGCGTGCCAGCGCGCGCGCGCGCATGTTTGTGTGTGTGTGTGTGTGTGTGTGTGTGTGTGTGTGTGTGTGTGTGTGTGGCGTGTGTGTGTCTGTGTCTCTGTGTGTGTGTGTGTGTGTGTGGTGTGTGTGTGTGTGTGTGTGTGTGTGTTCGTGCGCGTGTCAGCGCGCGCGCGCGCGCATGTTTGTGTGTGTGTATGTGTGTATGTGTGTGTGTGTGTGTGTGTGTGTGTGTGTGTGTGTAAGAGAATAGAGACAGAAAGACAGATGGGAGCTTTACGTTTGCGGTACAAGGCCACTTTAAGGAGAAAAAAAAAAAAAAAAGACATCTCTACGCAGTAGACTCGTAAAAATTTAGAAGGAAGAAAAAAAAAAAAAAGAAAAAAAAAGGAATGATCAGTACTCGATTCCACAAACGCGCATCTCCAACACAGAGTTCTCAATGTTCTAATGCAAGAAAGTGTAGAGTAGGGCATATATAGAAATGTATCCGGTATATTTGAACCACATAGTTTAACCGTTTTGATGTTGTCTTTCTGGCTATTTTTCTTTCTTTTTTTCCCCACTGTCTACATTCTTCTTCTTCTTTTCTTCGTTCTTCTCCTTCTTCTTCTTCGTCGTCGTCTCGTCGTCATGGTTGTCGTCTCCTCCTCCTCCTCCTCCTTCTTCTTTCTTCCTCATTGTGTTGATATTAATACCCGGAAGTTATTCTTTTTTAAGCTCATGATCCTTTCCATATTCACTATCATGCATCTGTACTGCGGAGTTGTGCCAGCCTAAATCACATTACAAGAACTAATTCTATGCATGGACCAGCGGTTAAGCTGCTTTCACCATACCATGCTTTATCCAGCGGCGGATCAAGTATTAATGGAGAGAACGGGGGGGGGGGGGGGGGGGGGGGGGGGGGTCCAAAGTGAGATCGGGGTGTAGTAACTTGAAGGCAGATTTTGTTGAAAACAGTACAAGGAAAGAGGTTTACAAAGTGCAGATTTTTTTTAATGAGTATGGGGGTGGGGGTGGGGGGTGGGGGCGCAGAGTTTTGTAGAAGTGGGGAGGATGGGAGGAAGGAGGAAAGGGGGGGGGGGAGAGACAAGATACAGATTTGATAAGAGCTGGGGTGGAACGGGGGGAAGGGGTATGGGGTGCGGGGGGGGGGGGGGGGGGGGGGGGGGGGGGGGGGGGGGGGGGAGGGGGGGGGGTGGATGACATGCAGATTTTGTCAAAGCGGGAAAGGGTGGGGGGGGAGAGGAGAGAGACAACTGTGCTCAACAAGGCGTGTTGGAAGCCTCTCCTATCTGACAAGTATCTATCCATTATGCGGTTTTCTTTTTATGACGGAAGGATTTGTTCTGGAATCCCAGGAATACCCCCCCCCCCCCTCCCCCTCCCTCCCCTCGAAAAAAAATCCACTGCTGTTATCAATATTGGAGTTTCAAAAGAACCTGAACACATAACCATTAATCAACCAGCTAACCTATAAGAATTTAATGGTGTCCATGTTCAAGGTCCACGCAAGCATTGTATCAAGCTGGGTTTATTCAAATAGTAGCAACACGTTATCATTCCCCATGACTTTATTTTACCATTCTTTTTTTTTTCAAATTCAGTTTACTCTTGTTGGACCATCTGTCTGGTACTCTCTTCCTGCGTTGTACCAAGGCAAATTATGTGTGACAGTCCTTCAGATTAGCCACACCTAGACCACAACTTGAGGAACAAATATCCACAGTGCTTGGGGACTGTTTCTTCTGAATACATCATTTCTCTCTCTCTCTATCTCTCTCTCTCTCTCTCTCTCTCTCTCTCTCTCTCTCTCTCTACTCTCTCTCTCTCATCAGTGATCTAGCATTAGAGGTGAGAAGGGGTGGAAGACATGGTGCAAATATTTACGTCTGATTATTTTGAATTATTATAACTGCTTCTTGCTGATGATGTGGCTTTACTCTCAGAGACTGTCATTGGCCTTACAAACCACAGATTAACAGTCTTCAACGTGCAGCTGCTGCTCTGCAGTCAAAGGTCACTATGGATAAAAGCAACATGGTGGTATTCAGGAAAGGGGGGCATTTGGGCTGTCAGAGAAAGGTGGGACATATAACGGGATTTTTTATGCCGGTTGTAAATGTTTTACAAATATCTAGGAATTCGTTTTTCAACAAAGCTAAGTTTTGTTGCTGCGTGTCGTGATCTCATTAGTATACAAAAAAATGCGTTACTTTGCATTTTGCAAAAGTTATTTAAGTTGAAGTGTTATTCCCACTCTCTTTTTTCAAGTTATTTGATTCACAAGTTCAACCTATGTTCAGTATGGTGCAGAGTTATGGGGACTCGACAATGCAGCAATCCATTGCGAGAAAATGCATTTGTTTTTATTGAAAGATTCTTAGGCGTAGAAATGCGAACACCGAATGACATGGCGTATCGGAAAAAGGCGATATCCTATTTACATAAACTCAGCTGTGAAGTGTGTTAGGTTTGGTCTAAATTGACGAGAATGAACACTACCCTACAAGGCCTATAAAATGCTTTTTTATCTGGATTTGCGTGATAAGAAAAAACTGGGCCTCAAATGTTCGCTGTCAACTGTATATGTTTTGGATTTGGATATGTATGGCTGAATCAAGGCGTGGAAGGGGTTAGCGAGTTCCTAAATACTTTTAGGGAAAGGTTTATTTGGTGCAGATGGCAAGATTGGAATCATCATGTTCAACAGCAGTGACAGGTTTAACGTGTACAGAACCTTCTGCACTTTCCCTGATGTTTAAAACATGTTTAGTAGTCTATTTAGACAGACATCTAATGATTAATTTGATCAGATTTAGGCTTGGCATTTTCGAAATCGCAGTACATCGTAATCGTTGTAGAAAACACAGTGAAGACAACTTAAATATGGCCACTTGTCAACATGAGAGAGAGAGAGAGAGAGAGAGAGAGAGAGGAGAGAGAGAGAGAGAGAGAGAGAGAGAGAGAGAGAGAATGAGGTGCATTTTGTTTTATGCTATCATATTCTACATGACTTAAGAGCACAATACATTCCGTCGAAACGTTATAAGGTACCAAGTCAGTTTAAGTTAGTATTGCTCAAGGCGTGCACGCAGGAGAAAACGGTCAGAAAGTTGTCAAATCTATATATACAAGGCTTTTAAGCTTCGTTCTATTCTCATTTCTTAAAACTGCTGCAAAGTGTGTTATAAAACGATGTCATTGTTTATAGATGCCAGGTTGGACAAATGTGTTTGTATACATGCACCCCTTCGTGAGGGGGCAATGGCCTAATCGTGATTAAAGTTTCCATATCCGGAAAGCGAGAGAGAGAGAGAGAGAGAGAGAGAGAGAGAGAGCGCACGCGCGTGTGTGTATGTGTGTGTGTGTGTGTATGTGTGTGAATGTGCGTGCGTGCGCGCGCGTTTGCTTCGGGCTACGTACTACCCACTGTACACAACACACTAACGAATAACACCTGTTTTTGACTTAGTGCAGAGTTATTTCTAGCCACTGTACTCAGTAGAAAGCACGCAGTTTTCAAACAAGAGGAAGAAGAAGAAAAAAGAGAAAGAAAAAGAAAGAAAGAAATGACATCTGCCGCATACTTGAGTGGCCACGTCATAAATGTTCCACCTGTGATTGTTGTTTACGTCTCAAGCTGGACACAAACTTAAGTTATTTTGAAACCACTCTCACCGTAGGAGAGGCGCACAGGGATTAGAGAAAAAACAAATGGCGTCTGTCGTACACCTGGGCTACCACGCAGTAAATTCACCAAGCTGGTTGCTGTTTTCGTCAGCTAAATATAGATGTACAACACCATACATCTATGAGAAGATAAGGACAAGGTGGTAGGAAGAAGAAGAAAGGGAGAGAAAGAAATATAGAAACGAGAACGAGGAGGAAGGGGGGGGGGCAGAGCTATGAGAGAGAGGGACGGGGGGGGGGGGGGGGGGGGGGGGGGGGGGAGAAGGAGAGGGAGGGGAGGGAGGGAGGGAAAAGACAGGCTATGAGAGAGAGAGAGAGAGAGAGAGAGAGAGAGAGAGAGAGAGAGAAGAAGAAGAAGAAGAAGAAGAAGGCATGTATGAAATTGGAAAACACACACACACACACACACACACACACACACACACACACACACACACACACACGCAATAAAGTAGACAAGAAAGAACAGTTGAAAAAGCTAAACGAAGTGGTTTAAATGTACCCAACGTAAGAAATATATATATCTTGGATCAGAACATTTGAAAACACGAATAAAAAAAAAATGGACAGGTATTGCAAAAACAATGCACCCTTTTCTTTAAAAGTTGAAATAGTATGGATCAACAGTTTTGTCCAGATGTCTTAAATCACTATAGAATTCCTCTGGACTCCCATTTGTACCCCTTCATGCGCAGTTTTTCTTTACATGCGTTTTGCCTTCGACTTCGAGCGAATGGATTTATCGACGTGTTTCCTATAGTGAAAACAACTACAGTCGGCACTACCACTGTCAAACACACAAAATTCATGGGAAAGGGTAGACACTGTATGAAACATTTCCTTAAGGAAAATGATGAATTTGTGAGAAATGAATTTAATTATTGATCTCGATTTTTTTCCATTGATTTTGTCATCTTCAAAAGATATCATCTATTAAACAAGTCGTAAATAAATAGCCAACATACAATCAGATGTTAATATAAGTTAAAAGCGAGGTGTGGCTTAAACGATAAGAATCATTAATTGTTTACAGACTCAGAGGCTTACTGTGAAATTTCTGTTTTTACTCCCAGTTCTTATAGAACAGGGAGTGTTTTACAATGGGAACGAAGATATGCTGTCTGTGTGTGTCTGTCTGTCCGTGGTCAAAATGTGTTCCACTCACTCCAGACAAAAATTTCTGGGCCGATCTTTCTGATAATTGTAGGTATGTTCATTATGGGTCACGGATGATGCCCAATGTTTTATTTTACCAGAATAGCCGTTATTAACGGCTATAACGGCCCAAAACGGTTTTTCTTATTTATGGAATATCTCAGTGACGAAATACATTATGACGCATGTTTGATTGTGACATCAAATACACTATGACGACGCATGTTTGATTGTGAATTTTTCAGGAAGATAAACTGGGAGTACGTTTATATGCTTTGCATTTTGTTTAACACAGATTGTTCGTTTGTTCAAAGTAGACAAGAGAACGTTAATATAAGAAGAAAATTCTCGGAAGGAAGTGCTTGACAATAATCACGACATCAAAGATCTTCAAACGTAAATGATTCATAATCAAAATCATTTACAGAATCATCGCTATGAACATTTATTGAATGGCATGGACACTTCTAACGCGGGTGAATAGCAGACTTTCTATTGGTGCAAGCAATTTCATTGTAAATTTCCTACGTAACTATGAAAAAGATAAAAAAAAAAAGCGTCTGGGTGAATTTAGAAAAGCTCTTGAAAGAAAAATGTGTCAAAGCATTCAAAGTTAAAATATCACATAGTTTAGTAGTAGACTTGGGTATAAACGCGCATTGAAAAAAAAAAACAAAAACAGACAATAGGCCTACATTTGATTTCGTTATCATGCTTGCACAATCATACATGTATGTAAGTGACAATCAAACAGAAGAATTATCACCAAAAATATTTCCATTTCCAAAGATAATTTCGAACAGATTCAAGTTCGAAAATTTGATACAAAAACAAAAACAAACATCTAGCAAAAATCTTTTGCAGATTGGATTCAATATCAACCAATGTTTATCACGTGAAAGAAAGGTTCAAAGGGAGGTAACTGAAGGCAGAAATCGAAACAAATTTGTAAAAGAATTGTTAGTGATTCCGCAAGACAGTCTTTTGACTTAAAATCTGTTTGTCCATATTGCCATGTTGTACCACTCACAATTCTTTTTAAAATATGTACAAGAAAGTCCAGAATGTTGCTGTCGCTGCTGCTGTTGTTATTGTTGTTGTTGTTGTGTGCTATACAGAGCTCTATTGTTCATTAAAAGTTACAAGCTTTCGTTTTTAAGATGCTTGTAATCTTCACATATTACACGTATATCATTATATCTGTAGAAATTGCATATAACTATGTCACTGATATACGCATATACAGTGTTTAGCCTGCTGAAGCAATGTATGTGATTGTTTGTGTTTGTTTGTGTAATGTGAAACGCATAGGAAAATAGAACTATTTATAGAAAAAAGGGGAATAAAAAGAAGAAAAACTAGAGAACATAGAAGGAATTAAGAAGACATTCAGAGAGAGAGAAAGAGAGAGATCCAAGTTACAGCTTTGGTGAAAAAAAAAAAAAAGTTTTGGACCGATGGAAATCTTCTCTCTTCTCGGAAGGAAAAAAAGTGTCATTTGAAAAAAAAATGAGGGTGGGGGATGGGGGTTAACTTCAGTTCGATGCGGCATGTCAAAAGAACAGTGGAATAACCGTGACTTAACGGACTTTTTGTTTGAACCACAGGAGTTGGGTTTGAAACAAAAATGTGTAACCAAACAGCTTTCAGAAAAATCTTAGTTTCGGGCCCCAGCTTCTGTGGCATTCTCTACGTCATGCCAATCCCACTCCTTCCCCCCCCCCCCCCCCCCCCCCCCCCCCCCCCCCCCCCCCCCCCCTTCCCTCCATCCCCACTCGTGCCAAACCAACTGTCTTCCTCACTTCCAACAATCCTTTGCCGATGACGTCACTCTGAATGGCGACTGACTAACGATCTGTGAATACATTGTGTTCTGCCTGACATCATATTTCCGGTGTTAAGCCTACCACTGGATCTAAACATTAGGAGTGTCATTATAACCCTTGGACTGCAGTTTTTGAAGGTCAGTCTGCAAATATTGGACGATTAGGCGTGACACATTTTCTTTCTCGAAAAAAAAAAACGGGAGGGGAGAGTTTGGGCTCAGGTTCACTCAGCTCAACAAATTGTCGTCTCAGTCCCGAAGGCACATTGATTTGACCTGTCTTATTCTTTTTTGGGAGCATGTATGTTCGTGAATGCATGTGCGCGCCAAGAGTGCCACCAGGAAAGAGTTGAGCAGATTGTCCGTCCGTCACACTGATCTGAAATCCAAGACACGGGCTTATGTCAAAGACCTATGGCAAGAGGAATGGAACTCGCAGACGGATAAGATAACAAAAATCTGTCCAGTTCTGTAAGAGTTTTTACCATGTTCCCGAGGCGACCGTAAAGAAAAAACAGTTTTGTGCCGTTTGCATACAGGCTACTCGTTTTACACCCATTCTGATCTTTTAACAGGTGTAGAAGCCCCGTGGTGCATCCCATGTCATATATGCTACCACTCACAGTGAAACATTCCTTTAGAGTGTTGGGATCTGCATGAAATGGGACAAACATTTTGCAGCAGACTCCATGAAAACCTTGTTCTGAGATGTCCCACTTGATGTGGTCTTTGAATTTCTGAACGGGAGGGGGGGGGGGACATTTTTTCATCTGATCCAAGATTTTACAGAAGAAAGATTTTTAACGAACGTCCCGGTGTGTTTTTTAGAAGGTGTATTTTAAAGGGTTGTGTGAATTCTTTTTTTTTAAACGCTTTGTGGGTCGACTTGAACGCGGTGACAGCTGGCCCTTTCCGGTCGGCTGGGCTATAACCAATATTACCTTTGCGTATGTGCCCGCGCATTGGCAGAGAAGGGAAGTAACTTCGAACTTGTTCCTGTTTTTAGGTCTGCAAAGCCCATTGCAGCGCGATATACCGAAATAACCAGAGCATTCATTTTGAAAAAATGTGCATTACAATAAGTGAATAACCCACAGACTGACATTTCTATGTGTCAGAGTTGAACTCCTGCGCTTCATTTACGCACATGTATACATGCGTCTTTGGGAGCACTGATTTCGGGCCAGTCTTTGATCCAATACGTTAACTCCGTTGATGCAACGTTTGGGCTGTCTGTATAATCATTGATGTATGTACATGTGCATATCAACGGGGCAAATGGGAACACGGAAAACAACGGCAACTATCATCTTTCAGACACAACCAAAATTATGGTAACAGTCCAGTTGTGTCTGCCATATCATAGTCCAAAAATCCACTCACAGCCGTTGTATATGAATTCATTAAGTGCACCACGGTTGACAAGCTACACGAGAAGTGTTGATGTGCCTACAGACTTCGCGCTTCCCGGCGAGCGGCGCGACGTCATCATTTAAGACAGATCACTCACACTACTGGCCTCCGAGTGATGTCCCCGGTTGTCTCCCGTTGGGGGGCTTGACAGATTTGGGATAAGAAAATTATTTATTAGTGTAGGAGCGACAAATAAACATCACCTGAAACCACTGCTCGTCCGATTTTATTTTCTCATTTGTTTGTCTTCCTTTTTTTTTTTTTTTTTTTTTTTTTTTTTTTTTTTTTTTTTTTTGTGTGTGACCGATTTTTTATGTCGTTTCCAAAGAAAACGACAATCAAGATACGAGTGAAGTTACCTTCAAGGTAATAAAACAAACACGAAAACGTTCGCCGAAAACAAACACCGTTAAACACAATCGAAAAGGACCGATACCATGTATTCACATGAACCGTAGACCAGCTGGAACAGATAAGAAGGTTCACTAAGCGGCTGAAACGCTTAATTATTATTAAGTATTGGATGTTTCAAACAGGAATTCTTTTATCGTAATTTTATAACAACATGTTTAGTTTTTTGAATGAACTCATACTTCCGATGTGTGTGTGTGTGTGTGTGTGTGTGTGTGTGTGTGTGTGTGTGTGTGTGTGTGTGTGTGTTAGAGAGAGAGGGGAAGAGACAGACAAACAGATAGACAGGCTGACAGACAAACAGGACAGACAGATAGATAGACAAACAGGCAGAATGAAAATGATGACGACGTCGCTGCTGCTGATGAAGTCTCTGTAGTTTCAAAACAATTATTTCGAGAATTGGAGACAAAGCCTACAAGATTCTGGCACTGAGATGCAACAGTCACGCCTGGGTCTGAGTCTCTGTTACTAAGTAACAAATGCTATTTAAGTTCGATTGTACTTAACAAGGAAAGCTAATAGATCTAAGGGAACGCATTCAGAAAGTTAAGTCTTCATTACGTCATTCTGTTCGATTTGCCGACAATTAACTTCAGCGAACTTCTCGCCCAAAAACTGTTGTACTTCAGTACGAGATAGCCTGTCAGTGTGTGTGTGTGTGTGTGTGTGTGTGTGTGTGTGTGTGTGTGTGTGTGTGTGTGTGCCTGCGTGTGCGCTTGAGTGTGGTGCGCCCGTTCGTGCGTGTGTGCGTGCGTACATGAGCGCGTGTGTGTGTGTGTGTGTGTGTGTGTGTGTGTGTGTGTGTGTGTGTGTGTGTGTGTGTGTGTGCGTGAGCGGATTTCATGATGGAATTTGTAGACGAACGTGCGTGCAGGTGTATGTACTTTAAAGATGAGTTACGTATCAATAACATAGGATAAATGACGTGCTTTTGTTTTTGTTTGTTCTTGTCACTTGATTTTCACAAATAAATGAAGAGCAAAGCTTCTTCATTGCTGGAAATGTACAGCTGCAGTGAACATGAGCTTCGGATGTGTATCACCTATCAAACTCTTGTTTATAACATTTTCTTTTGACCCTTAACCAAAACTGAACCTGAAAATACATTGCCGGCTTTGCATTGTATTGTAATTGAATGATGGATTGCATTGTCTCTCGTGTCAATCATTAGCACCATTGCTTTCATTCATGAATATACTTCGCCTTGCATTTACTTGTGGTTGAAAAGTCAAGTCCATTTCTTTCTTCCTCCTCTTCCCTATTCTCTCTGGTCTTGTTGTTGTTGTTGTTGTTGTTGTGTGTTGTTGTTGTTGTTGCTGCTGTTGTAATTTTGTTGGTAGTTATAACAGTTCCGATCTAAAGAAAACGTTCATCAGAGGTGAGCATTTAATCTTTATTTTGATCATGCTATCTGGTGGAACCAGAAACAGGCATTTCTTATGAAGACCTGATATGAAATAAAATGACGGAAAGCAAGACAGAGCAGAGTCGACGCTAAACTATCATTTTAGAATAGCCGGACTATTTCGATGGTCAGCAGTTTCGGATTGTTGGGACAGTGGTTTGCGGAACGAAAGGAAATTTCGGGGCTCCGGGTCATTTCCTGGTAATTTTGCAATATAGAATACAAAAAGAAAAGTTTTCAGCATTTCTCCACTTATACACAAATCAATGCAAGTGTCTCCCCCCCCCCCTCCTCCACACCCATCCCACTCCTGTCCCCCAACTCCCTCCTGAATCATGTCTTGCATTCAGATGCTTCAAGCACATGCCCAATGACACATGGCCATGTCTGTAACATTGGTTTTCTTTTTTTTTTTTTTTTTTTCTTTTTTTTTTTGTGTTTGTTTTTGTTTGTTATTTCGGGTTTGTTTTTTTTTTGTTTTGGGGGGAGGTCTTTTTTTTTTTTTTTTTGGTGGGAGGGGTCTTTTTTTTTCTTTTTTTGTTTGTTTGTTTGAGTTTTTGTTGTTGTTTTTGTTTTTGTTTTGTTTTTTTTAACACCACGTCACATTTGTGGAGCCAGGGTCAGACGAGGAAATTACAGTTGCTGGATCGGTAAATCCATCTTGTTCTACCACCCCCCTCCACACCTCACCCTCAGCCCACTACCCTCCCAAGCAACACCCAACTCTCTCTCTCTCTCTCTCTCTCTCTCTCTCGAGAGAGAGAGAGAGAGAGAGAGAGAGAGATGTGGTGTGTGTGTGTGTGTCCCTTTTTTTCAGAGTCTACAGCTGAGACTGCCACGGCCTTCTCAGCTCCTCCCACCCCCACCCCCCATCCCACCCCCCACCCCCCACCACCCTCCCCCCCCCTGCCCCACCTCTCCCTCCCACCCACCCCCCTCCCCAACCCCCACCTTTCCATGTTCATGGGGACCACCGTAGGATGGATGTGATGGAGCGGTCCAGAACGGGGGGGGGGGGGGGGGGAACACTCACTCTCGCTGACTCGGCGACGAAGCTTACGTCGTTATCACAGAGCTTCGTGGATGTATCCTGCATATTATTGTTGGATCAGGACGGGCTCTGAACTCCACTTAGAGCGACTCGGCAGCAGTGCTGTCTATCCTCTTGTGGGTTGCCTCATGGCAACTTGACACTGATGGCTCCGGCCTCGTGGACTGGCGGTGCTGGGTCTGTGACGGCCACAAAGCTGGGTGTGGCTGTGTGGGAGGAGCCAGATGAGCAGCGTGAGAGTAATGCTACTGGGAGTCACACAGTTTGAGACAGCAAACCAGACAGGATAGGAATTCTCTTCTGCCAAGTGTTGACCACCATAGACTCCATGGTTTGTTGTTGTTATTGTTGTTGTTTTGTTGTTGTTGTTTGGGGGATTAAATGTCTTCCTTTTCTGAATGTAATACGTTTTTGTCTTCACTGAATTTGCTACAAGGCCTAGTCTTCGAGATGATTTTGTCAGTATATTGGTCTGGTTTTGTGGTCATACATTCGCGTATGACACAGAGCCTCCTCCTTTAGGAAGAAATATTCTACTGTAAGACTGGACAAAATATTTTCAGCCATCTTGGACAAAAATCCTTCCTTGCCCCCGCTCCCCTTCCTCCTTTTATTTTTTTTTAAATACTCATTTGCTACATTATTTATGATTAAATAAATAATTGGAGTCTGAAAGGTTGCCTTGCTCGATTCTTGTCAGGCAGTCAACAAAATCATATAATCTCCTCCAGATCTGACTCGGCGTTGGATTATTTCGAATGATTGTGTTCTTGGTAAACTTTCAAAATGGAGTGACTGATGGCGGAGAACGAAGCAAAATTTAGAAAGAGAAGGGGTTAGTTACCACCAAGGACATTGACAAACAAAGCTTGTCCTGTGCTTTGTTTGTCAATGTCCTTGGCGGTAACTAACCCCCTCTCTTTCAAAATTTTTCTTGGTAAACGTCAGTATCTTGAAATAGAAACTTCTAGTTCATGCAGAAACTCAGAGATGATTCATCGGTACTGTATTGAATGCCTCTTTGCAATCTATAAAGCATAATGCAATTTTTGGTATAGAGCTTTTTTGATTATCAATAAAGTGAACATTATTATGAACAATACGGTATCCTGACTTTTATCTTGTTTGTTCATCAGTAATCGTCTCTGTTTTGTTTATTCGATGAGCTCGTCTTTACAGAGGATGTTCATGAAAAGCTAACACTATGCTAACCAAGATCACTCCTCTGACCAGCCGCCGTGGCGAAGTGGTTAGCGTCGCGGGTTCCGGCTGGGAGGTCGTGGATTCGAATCCCATCAGAGTCATATGGCTTTTTCTGCCCCCGACCCACACAGTCGAGTTTCATCCACTTAATGGATGCGTTTCTAGAGTGTTGCTCAAATTTCCTGACCAACACTGCAGGTGCCTGTATCTCTCGGGCCTGGTTGACGCCGGGATATATTATGAAAGGAAGTGTAGAGTACAGCCCTGTCATGTAGTCTCAGACCAAAATGGAAATCCGTAGCATCATCTTAATCATCCTCATTCTCATCGATCAGCATTTTTTAAAAAAATGTCTCAAATTCTGTGGCCCTTCATGCCCTGCTCTCATGGTGACCTCAACTTCGATGTCCTCTCCACGTCTTTGGTCTTGGTTTGGTTCCGTCGGGGTCACCGGTATCGGCGAGTCCATGGGGCTGTCGTTGGACGGACGTGGTAGCGCCCCTCCGAAGGGAGAGCTCACTCACGCCGGCTCCGCGACTAAGCAATTATTGTCGTCAGTAGGGGGCTTAGTAGGTGGTGTCCTGCGTATGTTAGATCAGAACAGGCGCCACTGAACACCACCGAAGTGACTCGGCAGTAGCGCAGTGTCTCCTCCGGTGGGTTGCCTCTTGACGACTTGACATTGACTGCTCCCTGTGGATTGCCGGTGCCGGGGCTGCGGCGGGACTGACCGTGGCTGTGGACGGGGGTGTCAGAATGAGCGGTGTGTGTGTGCACTGCCTTGATGTGGCGCAGAGGTTGGGACAGCAAAAAAATAAATTTAAAAAAAAAAATAAAAAAAACAAAACACTCCTCTGTGATTTTCAAAACGATCTTAACATCCTTTCTCATAAATTGGTAGTGACAAATTGTGAAAAATTTGGTTTGGGTTTTTGTGTGTGTGTGTGTGTGTGTGTGTGTGTGTGTGTGTGTGTGTGTGTGTGTGTGTGTTTTTGTTGTTGTTGTTGTTGTTGTTTTTTTTAAAAGATCAGTTATTAGGGTGAGAATTGAGATATTTGATTTTTTTTCAATTTTCATTCCCTTTTTTTTTTCATTTTTACCACTACCCTTATTTTTTTTTTTTTTTTCTTTTCCATCCAACTTACTCAGTGTATTTCCATTTATGATATGCTCCATACATTTCATCTTTACTGACAGACTTTGAAACTAACTAGACTTATAAGTGCTTGCGAAAAAAAAAAATCTGACGGTTTTGCGATTAGGGAAGTTTGTGGCAGAAATATTTCTTTACAATTTTTTTTCAAATGGGGTGTTTGGAGACGAGTTTGAATATGTTTTTTGCCATCGAACTAAACTACTACTACTAGGCTTTCATTGTCTTCTTGTTCAGCAAATTGAACTTATCACTGACAACTGACCAGGAAGCGAGAGAGAGACAGGGACACATACAGACAGAGAGAAAGAGAGACAGACAGACAGACAGACAGACAGACGGGGACACATACAGAGACAGAGAGAGAGAGAGAGAGAGAGAGAGAGAGAGAGAGAGAGAGAGAGAGAGAGAGAGGTCAGACAGACAGATAGAAAGAAAGAAAGAAAGAAAGAAAGACAGGTAGAGATCTTGTAATAAGTACAGTGGTATATGACACCAGAAATTTAAAAAAAAAAAAAAAAGAAAGAAGAAAAAAAAAAGAAAGAAAAAAAAAAGGGCACATCTGCTCATATCAAAGTTCGGAAAAGTCTATTGAGAGAGAGAGAGAGAGAGAGAGAGAGAGAGAGAGAGAGAGACTCATACATCACACACTGGCGGAAACAAGTCCCTCACAGGGAATGCCACGAACACTCCCCTGTCCCACAGCTGACTGGCCGGGGACACACATCCCACAGTCACACTTCACTCAGTGACCTTCCACAGGTAACACACCGGAAATTCAGTGTTCCCAGGTCGTTCGTAAGTTTTGGACTATATATATATATATATACACTACACTTCACTGGCTGACCTCCCACAGGTAACAAGCCAGAATTTCAATGTGTTCCAGGTCGTTCATAAGTTTTGGACTATAAATACACTTCACTCGCTGACCTCCCACAGGTAACACACCAGAAATTCAGTGTTCCAAGGTCGTTCATAAGTTGTGGGCTTTATATAGACACTTCACTCAGTCACCTCCCACAGTAATACATTAGAAATTCAGTGTTCCAAGGTCGTTCATAAGTTTTGGACTATACATAGACACTTCACAACACACCAGTAATTCAGAGTGTCCAGGGTCGTTCATAAGTTTTGGAATATATATACATCGGTGGGGATACAATCAGGAGGGGGGGGGGGACAGTTAGAATGTGGATGGGGAGGTGGTCTTTATTGGAGGTATATCTGGTGTACGCAGATGTTTTGCAGCAAATCAAAAAAAAAAAAAAAAAAAAAGACAAAGGAAAAAAAGAAAGAGAATAAGAGGGATATTCCTTTCAAAGATCTGTTTGGAGAAGCTGCACTGTGTTATACTCAACACCAGCCTTCTAAGACACAGCACACTCTTTCAACAGGTGAATTCCGACATTTTTCCCACCAAAATCTGTTTTCATCCTTGATACAAACAAACATTGTATTGCAGGGCCAAAGGTCAAAGGGAGTTGTGTTTTTTTTTTCTGATCATATACAGCTTTGTTTTTGTTTTTAAAATTTTTTTTCTTTTTCTTTTTTTAGTCATGCACCAAAAACAGTAACATCATATAACCGATGGGATTATAGCTGGCATGAAGAACATCAGCATATGCTCTCTCACTGAACTGAAACTGCTGTAAGTGGCGGCAGGTAAGCCACGCTAACTGTCTATACCTGTCACTCCGTCAAAGATGAACCGCACCACATTTCACAACTGGTTTGTCCTCATAAATAAACAGCGACCCATTCCATACGGGACAGCTTCTTCCCTTCCCAAAAATGTGTAGATTACCCGACCGAGATGCTCCCGCGTCTTGCGACGCATGAGGCAGTCAAGGCGCTCCACTGTGCACGGTCCTCGGCCAGTTTGCTAGTGTCACTCCATCCTCTGTCGCAGGTCTCTCTCCACTGTCTGTCGCCAGCTCATCCTGGGTCGTCCTCTTTTCTCTGACCTGCTGGGGTCCATTTAATGGCCTGGTTTGCAGCAAATAAAGTTAAATAACTGGGGGAAGAGATGGTGGAGACAGGAGGGGGGAAGGAGGGTAATTAAATCCAGGATGTAGCTTCCTGTTGTGGCACGACACTGCTGGGACACTGCTGGACACAGAAAACAGTCCCACTCACTGATAGCGTGAAGAGAATTCTTTCTCTATCATGCCTTCAATATAACACACCCACAGAAGTGGAGTGACAGGATTAGTACATCATCTACATATTCCTTTTGTCATTGTACACTAAAACACATACGTTTTCTGGTAGGCTATGTATACGATGGAGGATGTCTAATGTCTAATGTTCGTTTGGAATGCCGTCTTTATGCACACACACACACACACACACACACACACACACACACACACACACACACGCACGCACACACATACGCACGCACATACATACACACATACACACACACACACCATGACAAACAAATGCACTTATATTCACCAGAAATGAAACCAGCTTCAGAATAGTATATTTTCATTGAAACATGAGTAAACAATGTAAAAAACAAATCATTGTACACTTTTGCAACACGTTTAACAAAGATAATATTGCAGCATATAAAATGTGATAATTTGGTATCATCAAACTGTCATAAAATGTGACCATTTGTATAAAAGAATAAAAACAACTTGAACTTCACCAGAGACACATTTTCATTTGGAATTATAAAATGTGACCATTTTGCATAAAAAAAAACAATTTGTGCCAGAGACGTGTGCATTTTCTTCAACCCTATTAACTGACAATGCCTGATTTTCATTGCAATTTCCATGTATTAATTCACTTCATTTGAAATCACAGAACACCATAACAACAACAAAGAACAAACAATAACATTAACAACACACACACACACACACACACACACACACACACACACACACACACACACACTTCATTTATAACGTTATCATCCCAAAATCTCATTTCAATTTTTTTACCTTACAATTTTCATGCCGAAAACGTTCGACTTGTTTCTCTCCCCCTCTCTCCTCTCCCTCCACACCATCCCTCTCTTTCTCTTTCTCATAACAGACAGAGAGACAGACAGGCAGACAGACAGATACGCAGTAGACAGATAATTACAGATATATAAACAGAAATAAAGTGAGGGAGGTAAGGCAAAAGACAAGACAGAGAGAGAGAGAGAGAGAGAGAGAGAGAGAGAGAGAGAGAGAGAGAGAGAGAGTAAGGCAAAAGACAAGACAGCGAGAGAGAGAGAGAGAGAGAGAGAGAGAGAGAGAGAGAGAGAGAGGAGTAAGGCAAAAGACAAGACAGCGAGAGAGAGAGAGAGAGAGAGAGAGGGAAGTAAGGCAAAAGAGAGAGAGAGGCAAAGCATAAGAGAGAGAGAGAGGCAAGCCAAGAGAGAGAGGGGGGAGGAGGTGGGGGAGAGTTAAGGCAAGAAAGAGAGATCTAGTTGCAAAGTGAGACGACTGCAGGCGGAAATCTAAACAAATCTTAAATAAATGTCAGCGAACCGCCCAGAGAAACGTGGACAAACGAGTCACAAGACAAAACACGACGACGCGTTTCGACCTCTTAGGTCTTCTTCAGGCGAGACACAAACAAACAGGACGATGAAAATGAACGAATTTTTCACTTAGCTTAGATCTCTTCAGCGCAAAGTAGGCAGGCGCTGAATGAAAACGAGGCTGTTGGCTAGAAACGCGGCGTGTTTTGTCTTGTGGCTCGTTTGTCCACGTTTCTCTTGGCGGTTCACTAACATTCATTTAATATTTGTTAAGAAAGAGAGAGATAATGTGCTAAGGGAGAGCAGGGTGCAAAGGGCAAGGCTGTTTCATTATGTTCCTCATGCGAGGCATCAAACTTTTTATGCAGCAACACTGAAATCATTTACATTAAGTATCAGACAAAACGGTGGGGCTGGAATATATATGGCTCAGAGGGCATAAAGTGAGAAAGAGGGAGAAGGACAGAGCGTTTGGTGGGAAGGGCGGGTGGGAGAGAGGAGGAGGGGGGGGGGGATTCAGAGACAGTATGAGGTATATGTAAAAGGGAATATAATTATTTGAGCAATGGCCCTTTTTTCCCTTTCAGTTCTTATTTGCCAAAAGATTTTTTGGTTATGCATTCATTACTGAGGGATTTGCTCACCTGTTTTCTGTTTATTCACCTGTTGTTAATTGACTGTTTTTTTGTTACGTTTTCCTGTTTCTGTTTATTTGTAACTTCATACATTAGCTTTTTACTTTTGTTGTTGTTGTTGTTGTTCACTGGCTCTCTGCTTTGTTTTTGTTCACTGGCTTTCAACTTTCTATGTGCTTTGTGGATTTGTTTTTGGTCAATGTTTTTTTTTTCTTAATTTTTCTTTTCAATGTTTCTCAATGTTTACTTTCATTTCGTTCGTTAGCTTTCACTCTAGTTCCTTTCTGTTGTTCATTAACTATTTACCTTCTCTTTGTTCCCTTCTCTTTGTTTAGTGCCTTGTTTTTGGTCTTTGTCTTTCTTTTTATTTATCTTAATGGAATGTGTGTGTGTGTGTGTGTGTGTGTGTGTGTGTGTGTGTGTGTGTGTGTGTGTGTGTGTGTGTGTGAGTGCATTTTCCACTTTGTTTACTGGCTATTTGCTTTGTTCTTTGCTTTGTTCGATGCTTTCCTTTTAGTTTCATTTCATTCACAGCCTTTTGTGTTCTCACAGTTAAACTACAATCATTATCTTTCACAACTCAGCTGCTTAAAAACAAATCAGTAAACAGACAGGCAGCCAATTATTCCAGCTGAAAATGTAACAGAAAAAAAAAATCTCATTTGGTTAGTTTGTTTTTTTAAGTGAACAGACTCCTTCCGATTATGAACAGATAGGTGAAGGAGCCCAAGATCAGCATCGACTGTTTAAATGCCAAACTATGACACCAATCATTTGATGACTGAAATGACCACAACATACAAAGCCTATTACAAAGAACAGCGCCAACGTGTTTCTCAATGTTTACATCAGCAATAACAAGTTGAAAAGTTCCAGCAACGGGGAAGCCTCAACAAGCGGTAAGGCTTTACACAAACAAACCAAGGACGATGACGATAATGATGATAACAATGATAATACTGATGATGTTGGTAATGATATCAGCCAGGCATGACGGAAGGGGGAGGGGGGGGGGGTCAGTGGGGGAAGGGACAGTGGGGTGGCTCAGGGATCCGCAATCAACACTCTTACTTGCAATGGACTGTCTAGTTTATGCTGACTTCAGCGTCACTTAAGAAACCAGCCAATGGCATGGGTAGCCAGCACAAGTTGTGTACATCATTTCGCAAAAACTCCAGGTAAAAGCATGTATGTGTGGAAGGGAGGCATTCCCTCCATGCTTACACTATCCCCTGCTCACATAAAAATTGCTTCCCTCCTGCAGAGAGTTTTCTCCCTCAGTTTTTCTCTTTCTTAGAGCTGTCTCCTCTTCTGTGACCCCTATTACCTCCTCTCCCCTCCTCTATCCCCCACTCCCCTTCCTCTCTTGGCAGCATCACTTGCCTGCCCTGACACTGCTCTTAACAATAACAGCAAGCAAGCAGTATCTAGCTGCCATGAGACAACCCACCAGAGGAAACACTGCACCGCTGCCAAGTTTCTTTGGTGATGTGCCATTGTGCCTGCATACCTGTGCTCTCCCATGCTGAAATGAAAACTGTGTCGCCACTTGGACACTGTTTCTACTGGCGTGCGATGAGGTTTTCTGTTGATGTTTACATGGGTGGGAGTGAGAAATGTTTGTAATATTGAGGGAGGGTCCAGGGGCTTGCTAAGGCCCCTGGGGTGCTGGGGCAACTCTCCTTGCTGGGGGGTTTGGGGGACAAGGCCTCCCCTGAGACACTGACGAAAACTTGACATTTTAGGACAGATTTACTGCATTCTCCTTTGATACAAACCCTGAATTTTATAACTCTGAGCACTATATAGTTAAAACTATTTCAGACAAAAACAACAGAACAACTACAAACGTCCGATGGAGTCGAGGTGGAAGAGTAAAAAATATGGATCGGAAAACCAGCGCACACATCCATCAAAAAGCAAAGAAGGGGGAAAAAAAAAAAAAATCGGCAAAACGCCAACAGCGAAATCCGTATGATACGGAACTACTCCCACCCATGTGTTTAGCAGAAAGTCATATATTGTTATAACCTGACATCGTTAGTCTTTTTATTACCATAACCTGACAGACCACACACAGAGACTCCATAGGACACACAGCGGGGGGAGAAAAAGGTCTTTTTCTGAAAAAGCAACAAACAACAGAGATTGTTGTTGTTGTTTGAAGGATGACTGATGACATGCGCGATGACTTTGATTAAAATGAGGAAGAGTTGCGCGTCGTCGACCTCGCTCTCTCGTCCCAAGAGACCACCTGTATCCAATAGCAACACAAGGTCGAGATGGTTGGAGATGGAGATGGACGCAGTGGATGACCTAGATGTTCTACGTGCCTCATCTAGCTCTGTGCTCTCCACAGTGCATTGCTGTAACCGCCTTTCTCTCCGTTGAACCATAAAGGTTTCTTCCGCAGAGTCCGCTGGCGTTCATTCTTTGTATGCGTAGGTAGGCAAGCCCTAACTCATACTCATACCCCCCACTAAGGCTGTGAAGGCAGAAGAGAGTGACTCTCTGCTGCAGTTGCAGTACAACAAAGATAAACATGATCTCCAAACAACAAAAAGAATCAGTGACATGGAAGCTAAACTATTTACATCTCAGGATTAGTCCAAGCTGTGCTGTGAGCAGCAAGAATTCCTCTTAATTATCCCTCCCATTATTTAAAAACAAAACTGAAAAAGTTCACACGAAAAACAAAAACAAAAAAATGAAAAAGGCCACACAGGCATACAGACAGCGCAGGATGGGCAACTCGAGCTCACTTTTGGCAGTGTGAGTAATTTCAACTGCCTAGTTGATGATAACAACCAAAAAAGCTGTTAAGTCTAAAAACTGTAACAAGAAACACAAAATTGGAAATGAAATGAGGCAGGGAACAGCTTTAATCGTTTTGATTAAATCGAGGTTATTTGTATTTGTTTCTGTCCGTCTTTGTGTTTGTCTTTTGATCTCCCTTGCATCCTTGGGTGGATCCTCAAGCGTAGGCTCAAAGATTGCCCCCTACATTTTATACTATTTGCATAGTATCTTGAGTTTTTCAGTAACTTTTTTCCTCCCCACACTTTCGTTTGGTTTCATTTACTACCATTCACTGGCTGCTTCGGGGGTGCAATTCAGCACACAGAGCTCCTCCACCTTCTTCTGCAAAATCTGTGCCAGAAAATTCCTCTTTTCTGACACTCTCTGACTCTGCCAGGTTTTATTTCTGTCTCTCTTTACCATCTACTGGTTCTTTTTTGTTTGTTTTTTGGTTTTGGTCTGCTTTTGTGGACCACTCTTTTGCCTCATTTTCCAGAAACTCTCTTGCACTTTCTTGTACTGTGGTGAATAGGTAGTGAAACTTGTGTGCACTGCTCAGAGTAGATGGTACCTATCCATTCTATAGTCTGCCGATATGGCCCTCTTTATGCATTTTTGTTACATTTTGTTACATTTAAGTTTGTTTTGCTTTAATAAATAAATTTTAACTTTTTTTTCCAGCACAGCCTCGTCCTATCCACTTTATGGATGTCAATAAATTAGCTACCACGTCACTGATTGAATGAAAATGGTATCTCTGTTGTGTTTTTTTTTTCCCCTTTTTCTCCATTTTTCATGATGTCATCTTTTTTTTTTTTTTGTTCCTTTTTCAGGGGGTTTGACCTTTTTTCTTTGCTGCACGTTGACAACCTTTGAAAGGTCCTGCATGTCTGACCAGACTGTTACACTGAAAAATACACATTATGAACCCTCTGAGCAGAAGACGGACAGCTAAAAAAAACCACACAATTACCGCGACTCAATGCCATGCGCTGCTCCTCTGGCCCTTCACAAGAGAACAGAACCAAACCAAACTGGAACCCCATAAACCATCGACCAGCTGCCCCTCCTCCTCTCCCTCCCCTCCAGCACAGACGGACTCATCAGGCGGCACTCAGCTGTTTCCGGGTGGCGTCGAGGGCCTGCTTGACGGCCGGGAAGCTGCGGTTGGCCGACTTGAAGCGGAGCTGGAGGTTGACCTGGTCCAGCACCTCCTTGGTGCGTGACGCCATGATCTGCTGCACGTGCGCTCGGCCGTGCTCCCTCAGGGTCCTCCGTGAAGGACGGATCAGTTTGTGCTCCTGGAAGTCATTAGGGGAGAGAGAGTTTATGAGAGAGAGAGAGAGAGAGAGAGAGAGTGAGAGTGAGAGAGAAAGAGAGAGAGAGAGTGTGTGTGTGTGTGTGAGTGAGAGAGAGAGAGAGTGGGGAGGGAGAGCAAGAATGAGAGAGTGAGAGTGTGACAGAAAGAGTGACAGAGAGAGTGAGACAGCATGAATGAGAGAGAAGGATTGGGACAGACAGACCAATAGACAGAGAATGAGAGAAAGAGAAGAGAGAGAGAGAATGAGAGAGAGAGCATGAGAGAAAAAGAGAGACAGAGAGAGAGATTTAGAGAGAGACAGAGACAGAGAGAGAGAGAAAGAAAGAAAGCATGAATACATGAACAAATGTTTAATAATCAGTCCTTCAGCCCATACCCATTTAGGGCTGACTTGTACATCAATGAAAAAAAGAGAGAAAAAAAAGAGACAGGGACAGAAAGACAGAGAAACAATCCCAAACATATTTATGAGAAAAATTACCTCTCTAGATCTACACTGACAGGCATTTTACTTGCTATTTTCACAAACACAAAGCTCAAGAACTCACAAATCCACAAGCACAAGCTTCAAGCATTTGGTTTTTAGTTGTTGTCTTTAGTTCATATTTTAGGAACTCTGCTTTGATTTAGCATTTTCTCTGCTTTAACTTCGCATTTTCTTCCATTCATACAATGTAGTGAGATATTCCCATAAATACATCTTAAAAAACTTTCCTTCATTTGCATCTTATTCCTATCTTACAATGCAGCTAGACATTCCAATAACTATTTAAAAGAAAACACCCTCCTTCCCAATCCTTTCTCCTTTAAAGACCAGGGTTTTTTTTTCCTCTTTTTTATTACATTTTGATATATCAGTTATGGACCAGAAATCTAACTAGTAATCCCTTTATCATGTTTTCATTCATTCATTATGGAATACAAACAGAACTGTTAATCCCTTTATCAATTTCTTCTTACACCAATTATGGACTACTAATAAAACTGTTCACCCTTTTATTAAAATCTGATACATAAATCATGACCTAGAAATGATACATAAGTTATGAACAAGAAATGCAACTATTTACCCCCATATTAAACTTTGATACACTAGTTATAGACCAGAAATGAAACTGTTCAACCCTTTAACAACTTTTAATACACTAATTAAGGCAAGAAATGAAACTGTTTATCCCTTTATTAAATTTTCGTACATTAATCAAGGACTGGAAATCAAACTATTTATCCCTTCGTTAAATTTGAATACATTAGTTACGGACTGGAACTGAAACTGTTTATCCCTTAGTTAAATTTTCATACATTAGCTAGGGACTGGAATTGAAACTGTTTATCTCCCTGTTAAACTTTCAACTTTATATTTGCTAAGGATTGTAAATGAAACTGTTTATCCCTTCATCAAATTGGATACATTAGCTAAGGACTGGAAATAAAACGGTTCATCCCTTTGTTAAATGATCATACATTAGTTCAGGACTGAAATTGAAACGGTTTATCCCCCTGTTAAATTTTCATACATTGGTTCAGGACTAGAACTGATTCTACTCATTCCTTCATTGAATTTTGACACATTAGTTCAGGACTGGAATTGAAACTGTTTATCTCCCTGTTAATTTTTCATACATTAGTTCAGGACTGGAACTGAAACTGTTTATCTCCCTGTTAAATTTTCATACATTAGTTCAGGACTGGAACTGAAACTGTTTATCTCCCTGCTAAATTTTCATACATTAGTTCAGGACTGGAATTGAAACTGTTTATCTCCCTGTTAAATTTTCATACATTAGTTCAGGACTGGAATTGAAACTGTTTATCTCCCTGCTAAATTTTCATACATTAGTTCAGGACTGGAACTGATGCTATTCATTCCTTCACTGAATTCTGACACATTAGTTAAGGGCTGGAAATGAAACTGGCCTCTCCAGCCCCTCACTCCCCGCCGTGTCTCAGTTCTCCTTGCACATGCATGCGCAGAGACTTGGTGATGCATGGCTCACTGCAACAGGTCATGTGCTTTTGGGAATGTGGGTGGGTGCGTAGATGTGCAAGGCTTTTTTTTTATGGTTGTTTAAAGGCGTGTGTGTGTGTGTGTGTGTGTGTGTGTTCAAGTGTGTGCAAGTGTGCATGTGTGTGTGTATGTCTTGTATATGACGATGGAGAAATGGGGGAATTGAGATACTGGCAGCAAGGTACAGGTGTGTGAATGTATTATTTTCCACTGCATTGTATAAAACACTGGTATAGTACAGCTGTATTTGTTCTTTTTTCTATTTTCTATTGTTTGTTTGATATTGATTTTTCCCAATGAAATAATGGAAAATGTTGACAAAAAAAAAAATCATACAAATTTATACATTGGTGAACATTTGTATCCATGCTATGAGTGTCCAATGCTGTTGCTGGTGTGATCTTAGATGCAGAGGAAACTTAACTCTCGATACAAGGGTGGAAAAAAAAAACGAACGCGTCACAAAAGATGGTACTTCTGGTTAGAGCAAACTGCAAGTTTTGTGCCATGTCTGTCAGGGGAGATAAGTTGTTGTATGCAAGCAAACCTTACCTGGTTTGGGGGCGCTTTTTTTTTTTTTTTTTTTTTTTTTTTTTTTTAGTAATTTCTATTTTTAAAATATATGCTGTTAAATTTTTCAAGCAAAAAAAAATGTGACTAGATTGTTCATGTCCTCACTGTGTGTGTGTGTGTGTGTGTGTGTGTGTGTGTGTGTGTGTGTGTGTCCTAGCATTATTCTGTTGAAACATGCCCACAACATCTAATCCTTTCCTGAAACTTTCATACCCACTGACATGACTCACAGACATAAAAAAACTGGACACGCTTTTTTCACATCTGAAAGAGCGTGGGGGAAAAAATTTTTCTTATAAGGGATTCAAACCAGGAACCTTCAGCGACCTATCTGAGCATTCAAACTGCTCAACCACAGTCTTAGGCTGAGAGTGACATTTTTTTTTTTCCCTTGACATATATAACATAGACATTGCCAGCTAGCAAAAAATGGAGGTCACACTCTGCACTCTGAATTTCTTTTTTCTTTCTTCATTCTTTGCTGTCCTACCTTCTGTGCCACATCAGTGGTATTGGAACCACACCACTAATTCCAACACCATGTCCAAAGCCACAGCCCAGCTCGGCCCGCCGCAGCCTTGGCACCAGCAATCCACTGGGAGCAGTCAGTGTCAAATCGTCAAGAGGCAACCCACTGGAGGAGACACTGCAGTGCTTCTGAGTCATTTTGGTGGTGTTCAACGGTGCTTGTTCTGATCTAACATACCCAGCCCCCTACTGACCACAATAATTGCTTAGTCCAGGAGCCGGCGTGAGTGAGCTCTCCCTCCGGAGCTCTGCACCCTCTTCAGTTCTTTCAATTGTTTTCTAGCGAAAATACAAAAATGTTCTGGAGCTCACCACTTTTGGTGCGTACACAGTAAATAATAGCAACTGAACTTACCAGGTGTGATCTGCGTGCATGGACCTGATGGTACAAATCCACATCTAGAGATTTCTTCTTTATGTGATGATCAAACAGACATTTAAGGTGAATATATGATGACCAAACAGACGCTTAAGATGAATATATGATGATCAAACAGACGCTTAAGATGAATATATGATGATCAAACAGACGCTTAAGGTGAAGAATATATGATGAGCAAACAGACAGATGTTTAAGGTGTATCAATAATACTCTTCGTTTCTTACAAAAGGAAAGGAAACAAACAGAAAAATGACGAACAGCAGGGAACTCGTAATGCTCACCTTCATCTGGGTGCGTATCATTTCCTTCATGAGTTCTAAATGCTGCCCCACGTCCTCCCCTTCTCTTTGTAAGCATGCGGACACTTCCTCCTCTATCACCTGAAATGTGTCACACACACACACACACACACACACACACACACACACACACACACACACACAAGCATGCGCACGCACACACACACACACACACACACACACACACACACACACACACACACACACACACACACATGCGCATACATGCACACACATGAGCTCGTGCACAATGTGAACAGTGTACAGAATAAGGGTGATTATACTATCCAAGCTCTAAAACAAAAACAAAAAAAGCATTCCATTTGCAGAGTTCTTGCCCCTCTTCCTCATTATTTGTATCAAGATATATTTGTAGTTAAAAGATTTATTTATCACATGAAACCCCTTCCCCACCCTTCTATCATTACCGTAGAACCAAAGATTATTTCTGATAAACATTTCAAAAGACAGTGGGGTGTATAAGACCATCTTCAATATTCCATGCAACCAAGCTGACTTTGACCTTTAACAGAGTCAAGCTCCTGATGCAGGAGGGGAGTAGGAAAGGAAATAGTTCCCTTTTATTTTTTCTTTCTTCCTTTTGGGAACCACTTTGCACGTTTCTCTTGTGAAGATGGGAAGTTCCACTATATCATAACCAGGTGCACTTTTCTCTCTGTGAAGATGGAAATTCCACTATATCATAACCAGGTGCACTTTTCTCTTGTGAAGATGGAAGGACCACTATGTTATAAGCAGGTGTTTCTGTTCAAAATCATGTCTGTACAATCACTCCACTTGTATCTGTGTTTATTTTTTTTCAACTCATTTACCCAAACACACACTGACCACTGTTTCTGAACAATGGTATGGTAGAGTAATAAGACAACATCAAAACTGACCAAAGAGAGTCCTTCCACCACAGCTCCCACTGACCAGAGCTCTACTGCGTAGACCTGTTACTGTCACAATACCGGTGGATATTTTTCCCTCCAAATGAAAACTGCATGCATAACTTTCACGTGACACAACCGCAGAAGGAACACAGTCAATCCTGTGTGGAATTTGCCAGAATGGGTGCATGGTCTCTTGCAAAAGCTGCTGCATTGAGCATGCACTTTCTCATAGATCTTTCAATGTCTGAAGACTACCTCTTTTTTTCTTTTTTCTTTTTTTTTTTCCGGTAAGGATCTCACACGGACCAGCCACTGTGGCGAAGTATTCAGCTTCATGGGGCGCCAGCTGGGAGCTTGCTGGTTCAATTCCCATCAGAGCCATTTATTGTGGGATTTTTCTGCCCTGAACAGCTCCTACCCAGGTTGAGTTTGCTATATGTTAAATTTGGAAGACTGGGAACACACAGTCAAATTTCATCCGCATAATGGATGTGTCTCTAAGAGTGTTGCTCTAATGAACTGGCCAACACTACAGGTGTCTGTATCTCTCTGGCCTGGTTGACACTGGGATATACTATGAAGTTAGCACAGAGTACAGTCCTGCCATGCAGTCTCAGAGCAGCATGAAAATCTGTAGCATCATCTTCATCATGCTCTTCCTCATCAATCACCACAAAAGGAAGTGTCAAATCCTGTGGCCCTTCATACCCTGCTCTATGGTGACCTCAGTTTCAATTTTCTCTCTGCATCTATACCCTTAGCAAAGTTTGTGGCAATGTTGCTGGTGTTAGGCTACTTCATAGGCACTGTCATTAGACAGATGTGGTGATGCCCTACGGAGGGAGAACTCAATCATGCTGCCACCACGACTTAGCCATTACTGCCATCAGCACCAGGCTTGATAGGGCCCCTATGTGTTACATCAGAACAGGCACCACTGAATACCAACAAAGTGACTCGGCAGCAGTGCAGTGTCTCCTCCCGTGGGTTGCCTCATGATGGCTTGACAATGACTGCTCCATGTGGATTGTCAGTTCTGGATCCATGACAGAACAACTTCACCAAGCCAGGCTGTGCAAGTGGACAGGGAGCTGATAAGGGCGGCTTGGGGATAATGCCATTGAAACAGACCAGAAGACGCGACAGCAACAACAACAACAACAAAAACAACAACAACAACAACAAAGGATTTCATACAACCGTTATTGAGAGGATCCACTACCTTGCCATTTACTTCCGTTTGCAAAAAAACGCGAGTCGATACGTGCCGTGGTTCTCGAGTTTCGAATTTTTTAAGTTTTGAGGTCGAAATGCCGTTTTTCACCGTGGCTAACCTTGAGTTCTGCCGTTCTATAATGAGATTTAGTGATGGAGATACTGTGTGTTTTGTAGGATTTACGGCATAAGACTTAGTGAAAGTGCTGGGTAATGAAGCTTAGAGTGACCTAGATTTCGACTGGGATGAAGTTCCAGGTATGATGAACAACAATTCGGAAGAAAGTTCTGAAGAAGATTTTTTTTTTTTTTTCCCCGTAAATGGCTCATGTGACATTCTTCAAACTTACGACGATATAGCAACATATATATTCGTAGGAATTTTTAAAATTATTTTCATTTCGTTATTTCCTTTCCTCTCTTTTAAATTAATTTTTTAATTGGGTAACCATGTTCAAATTACCTGAAGATCAAAGAATGGGAAGATAAGGGAGGGAAACTGTGGGAGTGGATAAATGTACTGAATGAATCATACTGCTTCTGAATTAAAAGATTTTCTTTCATTTTATCAACTTTTTTTTTTTCTATAAAGCGTCCTTCTTGTATCAGGCATGCACACAGCCACACCCTGTCAATAAAGGTATCAGCAAAAAACACAAAGAATATTAGAAAATATACAGAGATAAAACTAGCTGCACACCTGCAAATATTTGTAACTAAACACAGATATAAATCAATAAATGAATGGCTGAATAAAATCCATGAATACATAAATGCTGTGAAGGTACAGTACATGATGCACAAACAACATACAAAGGAAAAGACTAACAAAAAGAAAAAAATCATTAATTTCAGCAAAATGGATTAATTGCTATAAACAAAATTATCACTGGGGAGAAAAACTTATCCTTTGTTTATCTCTTCCACATTTGCTTGACTAGATTACATGTAATTCATGTTTCATGAACTAGTACTATTAAAAAAAATAAATAAACATAAAAAAAAATGAAAAAGGAAAAAATAAACACACAAAAATTCCTTTTTCAAGCATAAATTAAAAAGTAAGAAAATAAGAGTAACTGAAGAAGATGAAGATGAAGAAGGATGAGAAGAAACATGAGCGTATCTCTCAAGATCATTCATCCTATTTTTGCACAATACATAAGTTGTGAGTATACCATCATTAATAACATGGGCTCGAATGATCTGTATGTGCACATGCATACATGTATCATATATGTCTTGTTCGTAAACAGACATAATGTGCTATAAATCCTCTTGTGCCCCCATACCCATGTCTATCATTTAATGGTGCATTTTGTTTGTTTGTTTTGTTTTGCTGTTGTTATTTTTTTCAACTTTTGCAGATGTCTACATATTTAGCTGCAGTTTTGAAGTTCACAGTTATATACAGTCCCGTATCATTGTACAATGTCTGGTGCTTTTTATATCATACTGATCATTTCAGACTGGGCAAAAAAGGTTTATAACAACAACAAAGAAAACAAAAAGCAGAAGATCAAGAAGAAGAAGAAAGAAAAACAGAAAGAATGACAGACAGAAAAGGAAGAAAACAAACAAGGAAAACACCCAACCCAATTTAAAACATGGAACCGATCAAGGGTAAAAAAAAAAATAAAGACAATTTCTGACTCTAAAACATAACGGTAACTAGCTCTAAAACGTAACAGTTACAAGGCTGCTCTTCTGCACAGTCCAACAGCTGGTGAGAAATTCATATGGGACTTTCAGTGTGGCAAACCAACTAAAACCAAAGATACAGAACCTCTATTTGCAAATAAAATGAAATTTCAATAAATTTGTTTTATTTCTGAGGTACGAATACAAACAGTATTAATGGTGAGGAGATGGTACAAAAGTCTTATGTTGTAACCAACATCAGCAAGAACTGCAAAGCAGATTTGCGTTTTTCATCTGCTTAACATAACATGGGATGATATTTTTCATATACTTGATGTAATCTTTTTTCTTGCTCTTATTTCTGCCTACCCTCATAGAAGCCAATGCATCACTGTGCATGATTCTCGAGGCAAAACAAAAATTTCAAATTTGTTAGTGTGTGTATGTATGTATGTACGTAAGTATGTATGTATGTATGTATGTATGTACATGTGTGTGTGTGTGAGTGTGTGTGTGTGTGTGTGTGTGTGTGTGTGTGTGTGTGTGTGTGTGTGTGTGTGTGTGTGTGTATATGTGTGTGTGTTGTTTCCATCCTATTGATAATCAAAACTTAAATCCTAAATGTTGCTTGTTTTCACCTGAAGAAGACCAAAGAGGTCAAAATGCATTGTGTCTTGTCCTGTACTTTGTTTGTCTATGTCCTTGGCGGTAACTAACCCCCTCTCTTTCTATATTTTGCTTCATTTTCCACCTTCAGTCACTATGTTTTGAAACTTAACTTTTAGCGATACTGACCGATACCCTTTGTTGTGTTGCATTTCACGTCACGTCTTTGATTCTCTATGTGTACTTGTTAACCATGCTGTAAGCCACTTCTCATTCTCATTCTCATTGTTCGGCTCTCATGATCCCCTCCTGGGTGGCCTCAATTCTGTCCAGCGGCCATTTTGATCATGCACCAAATATGAGAAGACAAGTGGTTTTCTCGTTCTTCATTTTCACTGTCCTAAATATCATTTGTGTTTGCCTGAAGAAGACCCATAAGGTCAAAATGATTTGTGTCTTGTCCTGTCCTATGTTTGTCTATGTCCTTGGTGGGTACTAACCCTCTCTCTTTCCAAAATTTATGGGGTTTGGGTTTTTTTTTTTTTCAACTTGTATGCTCAATTCATTTTTTTTTTTTTCTCTCTTAAAGATCTCATGCCGCTTCCATACTCTCGTTTTTTTTTTTATTTTTCTGGAGATCTGAATACCCTTTCTATTCGGAGGCAGAGGGTATGCCCTATTTAGGACATAGGACTGGACTGTGCAGAAGGGCACTGCCTTCACCGGGCAGTAGTTTACATTCTTGTCCATGACCCTCTGGATGAACTCCAACCTTCAGGCGGGGGAGGACTCGCTCAGCTTCTTCTTCATCTGTCGGAACGTGGACATGTTCTCCAGGTAGAAGTCACACTTGGCCTGTTGGAGACAAACAGAGTATGTTCTCCTGTTAGAAGTCACATTTGGCCTGTTGGAGACAAAGAGAGTATGTTTCTCCTGTTAGAAGTCACATATGGCCTATTACAGACAAAGAGAATATGTTCTCTTAGAAGTCACATTTGGCCTGTTACCAAGAGACTATGTTCACCTGTTAGAAATCACATTGGGCCGTTAAAGACAAAGAGAGCATGTTCTCCTGGTAGAAGTCACATTTGGCCTGTTACAGACAAAAAGGGTATATTCTCCTGTTAGAAGTCACATTTGGCCTGTTGCAGACAAAGAGAGTATGTTCTCCTCTTAGAAGTCACATTTGGCCTGTTGCAGACAAAGAGAGTGTGTTCTCCTGTTAGAAGTCTCACTTCGCCTCTTCAAGACAAAGAACAATGCATAAAGAGAGTCTGTTTCTTCTGTCAGAAGTCGCACTTGGCCTCTTCAAGACAAAGAGCAATGCATGAAGAGATTATGCTCTCCTGTCAGAAGTCGCACTTGGCCTCTTCAAGACAAAGAGCAATGCATGAAGAGATTATGTTCTCCTGTTGGAAGTCAAACTTGGCCTGTTCAAGACAAAGAGAGTATGTTCTCCTGTCAGAAGTCACACCTGGCCGGTTAGACACAAGACAGTATGTTCTCCTGTTAGAAGTCACACCTGGTTGGTTAGAGACAAAGACAGTATGTTCTCCTGTCAGAAGTCACACCTGGTCGGTTAGAGACAAAGACAGTATGTTCTCCTGTTAGAAGTCAGACCTGGCCGGTTAAAGACAAAGAGAGTATGTTCTCCTGTTAGAAATCATACCTGGCCAGTTAGAGACAATGAACGAACAATGCATGAAGAGGTCTGGAACCTGAAACTGAGCTCCCCCCATCCAAAACATTTTCCAGAAGGAAACTGAAAGAGACAGCAGCACTACTGAACATACACACAGCACTCATGTGCACACACACATACACACATACACACACGCACACACACACACACAACACACACACATATACACACACACACACACACACACACACACACACATATACACAGACACACACACACACACACACACACACACACACACACACACACACACACACACAAACACAAAACAAAGTGCGAACAATTGCAAATAATTGTTGTTTTGCTTCACTGTTTTAACATGTACACCGCTTTCCACCACCACCCGCCTGTGAATCATCATCCATTTCATGAACACGTTTTTCATTATGAAAGTTGAGATTTGTGACAGAGCCACTGTTTGGCATGTTTTTAATCCACAAAAACTTTTTCTACTGTCTAGTAGGTGACTGCGTTGATTATCTTTTCTCACCGGTCGAACAATGGTAAACGATCTTCAAACCCAAATTTTCACCTCACCCCCCTCACCCTCTTCACCCTGACCCCCTCCCCTCTGTGAACTATTACAAAACCGCAATATTTCTTGCGTAATGACTGTCGCTCTGTATACGAGTGTGAAATGTCAGGACAATATGGCAAAACACAGCCGAGCAGACAGGTCTCCTGCAACCTATGAATGCGAATGCACACAACCACTTCCATACATGCTCACATTCTAATGTGCACAAACATGCATTCACCCCTCCCCCACCTCAAAAAAAAAAAAACCACATAATAATAATAATGAATACTTATATAGTGCCTATTCTCGGCTAGAGACCAAGCTCTAAGTGCTTTACAATCCACACTCGTTTACACAGAAATATATATATATATTCTGTCACTCTCTTGCTCTTCCCCCCTCTCTCCCTCTCTCATTCCTCCTTGCCCCTCTGTCTCTCCCAAAACACTACGCTCAAGCTCACCCTGATGTAGTTCTTCAGCAGCCGCGACTGGGTGTCCGTCTGGGGCGCGAGTCTTTGAGCCGCTGGACGAGCAGGACATGCTGAGCCAGGAAGTCGGTGAGGTCCTCCTGTGCCTTGGCCAGTGTGCGCATGTTGCTGTGGGGTGCGCTGCCCCCTCCGCCATTCGTCGACCCCGAGCCGCTCAGAGACGATGAGCGACTGTTGTCCTCCAGCGAGTCTGTGATCTCTTGGTACTGAAACACGAAACATGTTTTGTTTCTTTACTTAAGTCCCTATAGAGAGCCATAAGAATGATGACACAGATGAGGAGTTCTATTTCCCTGCAGAAGACTGCATGACTGTGATGTACACTTCCTTTCATGCTTATGTGTCCATGCTTTGTATCATGCCCAAGAGAAACAGATCCTGTAATGCTGGACTTGAAAAGCCATAGAAAAAAGGCACAAAACATTTAGACGTAGAGTACAGCATACGTGTTCATATTCACACACGCACACGCTCCTCACACAAACACACACACACACACACACACACACACACACACACACACACACACGCACACACACACACAACCACACGGTTCACATTCATACCTGTATGTATGTGCACATAAGCACTCTCTCCCCTCTTCCTCCTTATCCACATTTTTTTCGCCTTCAACTTTCACATCCCTACAACCATTCTTGTATGTGGAATGATAGAACTATCTGAAGAAATTCCAGGGCAAGTGACACTTCCTATACGAGTGACAGCGTAAAAAAAAAAAAAAAAAGTAAACTGGCTGCACCCATATTGGTGTTTTTGTTTTTGTTTTGTCTTGGTCCGTCTCTTCCTCCCCCCTTCCCCAACTTGTCCCATCCACCTCTCCTCCCGACCAATACCCTTTCCCATCAAAATCACACACACACACACACACACACACACACACACACACACACATACACACAAACACACACACACACACACACACACACACACACACACATGCACACACACACACATCTCTGAGCTGCGTGTTGACGTTGGTCTCCGCTGTGGAGAACTTGGCATGAAGGGCAGCCAGTTCCATCATCATGTCCGACCCAGTCAGGGCCTCGTCCCCACGGGCTCTCTGCACCTGACGGCGGATCAGCTCCTCCCGACATGCTGAACACACACGCAGGTACAGGCTGACCTCTGGCTCCACCTCGGGGCACTGCAAAGGATGGGGAAGATGGTAAAAAAAAAGCGTGGGTGAAACTCTCCGAGATCGAAGGCAGAGAGAGATGAGGGTGGAGACAGACCTGTTTACCCAGAAACTGCTAAGGTCTCTACCTCCACCAAACGCTGGTGTGGCTGCATGTAATGAAGCCAAAAATGAAAAGCAAAGAAATAATGGCTTTGCAAAGATAATGATAATAATAATCATATAGAACAAACAACATACCCCACTGAGCAGACACACATGAAATGGGACAACCACAGTGCCAAAAAAAAAACTGCACAACATATCATGAACACAACACCAGCTCACAACCACACCACACCCACATCTATACCTTTGCTTCAACCCCTTTCCCAACCCCACCCTACCTACATCCCTCTCCTTCCCCCCTTCCCCCTTCCCTCCCTTCTTTTCTTCCTCCCGAAACTCAATTACAAATACACCCACCCCCATCATACTCAATTGTAAATGGGTAAGCCCCGTTCTCCTCCCCAGTATAACAATGCTGCGTAACTTCAACAGTCTGCTTTTTTTTTTTTTTTTTTTTCTTTTTGGTTGCCATCTCGTCTACCAATGCCCCCTGAGAGGCATTGCACCCACGCTGCTCATTCCAGTCTCCCGTCCACAGCTACACCCTGACCCATCGCGCTACACCTCCGGCACTGGCCGTTCACAGAGGCAACCCATCTGAGGAGACACCGCAATGCGCCGAGTCACTTTGGTGCTGTTCTATGGCGCTTTGTTCTGAGACAGAATTTCACAAGACACCTCC
>JADBJO010007505.1:99108-111654 GCA_016801955.1 Conus betulinus | reverse complement strand
TTAAATAAACCCTACAGAAACTGATGGGGGTTTTGTCAGAGATCGATATACTATTGCAGTTTGTTTTCTTTAGTGAACACATTCCGTCAAGATTGTGTTTCCTTTTAATGTTGCAGAAAAGAAAAAGGTATTTCATTTCATGACACCACTCTACTATGCGCGACAGCGCGGCGCCGCGCGCGCGCTGTGTGTGTGTTTTGTTGTAGTGTGTGTGTGTTGTGTGTGTGTGTGTTGTGTTTGTGTGGTGTGTGTGTGTGTGTGTGTTCGTGCCTGCAAACAGCTTACTTCTCTGTATATAAAACACACTGTAAACACACACACACACACACACACACACACACACACACACACACAACATACACACACACACCTATTTGTAACTGCTATGATACTTGTAGGTCCAACTACATCTGAGGTTTAAGCTTAACGTTTTTGTTATAGCCTAGCCTTACTTATAACTCTAATTCATAATGTAACCTGAACCATAACCCTGCTTGTAGGTCCAATACATCTGAGGTTCCTAAGCTTAACTGTTTGCTGTCCCAATACACCATGCCCATTCCACGCTAAACTTGTTGCTAACATCTATGGTGTAGAACTTGCAATGTTTAAGACTTTGGACATATTGACCTGATACAAATAGAACTTTGGTGCATTAAATGTACGCTCAAATGCTGCGGTATATCAAACCCGGGGCTTTTTGAAACGACTCTATATTATCATGAAACATACTACATAAACGCAAACATGTTGTTTCAGAAAGCGTCTATCTTTTCTGTACATATCTTCAAACCACGCTGATGGATGCGCCCACAGTACTGTTCCCTTCCCCTCAAGGTGCAGTATTTGTGCTGGAATACAAAGAGATGGTGTTAGCCGTCCATCTGCTGATCTCTGAAGGAGGCTTTCAGAAAACCTCCACCTTGGTATTGAAGAGAGGTGATAGGTCATTTACAACACAACAGACACACACAGGCCAGCCGCCCTCCTGTGTTAGGTCCGGGGAGATAATGGCCAGCCTGTCTGAGGGCCCGGGGCAATCGCTGACCTTTCCCTTTCTTCCTGCCACCCCATGTCCTTTCCCATCCCCCTTCGCCTCCACTCATCTTTGCCTCATTATATTTGCACTCCAGGAGTGTCTAGCACGGTATTGGCGTTATTTACTGTGATGCTTGGTGCCTTGTACGTTAGGGGGCATGACATAAACAATAGAAGAAAAAAGAAAAACACCCGAGGGTGCTGGGAGGACCCCAGAGAAGCACTGTCTTCACCTGCCTTTACAGCAGTCCTGTTCCACCCTTGGAGGCCTGCGCTGTGTTGACGATGGGTACAGGCACGCGCAGGACACTCCATTAAGATATCAAGGGACATAACTGTTCCTGAACAGAGATAAATCAGACTACAGGATGCAACTCATAACAGCCTTAAAGTAGCATCCCCATGGTGGAACCAGCCCGTATTTCATGACTGCAGAGCCCACTGACAGCCTGTCGAAATAGAAACAGTGATTTAAATGTCACAAAATGTCACGATCAGTCTGCAATTCCAATACCCATAGTGGCAGTGAACTGTGAGGGGGTCCACAATGACTGACAAAGGGCGTGGCAAAAGGAAAAGCCCATTTCTATCTTTCCACGCTTTTACCTTCCATGAACACGATCAGGTCCCCATGTACTGAGGGGGGAGACAGGGAGGAATTGTGATCTGCAGTCTCCATGGCAAGATTGTTGCCAAATCCTGTTGTCACCTGTTTCAGCCATTTTATTTACGTGTATCATGATAGCTTATCTTTCACTGTTGAGTTTCAGCCCATGAATCAGCGGAATGTTACGGATGAAGGCATGAATAACTCTCTCTCTCTCTCTCTCTCTCTCTCGCTCTCTCTCTCTCTCCTCTCTCGCTCGCTCTTTCTCTGCGTGTGTGTCTCTGCATGTGTGTGTGTGTGTGTGTGTGTGTGTGTGTGTGTGTGTGTGTGTGTGTGTGTGTGTGTGTGGACTCACGCAATGCAGGAACGCGAGTGCAAGTGTTGTGTGTGTGTGTGTGTGTGTGTGTGTGTGTGTGTGTGTGTGTGTGTGTGTGGTGTCCCCTAATATTTGGTTGGTTGACTGTCTTCACCGTAAATCAGAAACAATGGAGATATGTTCAGCAGCTGTAACAGGAATGTCTCCAGGACCACATTCCACAGACACTGACACAAGATCTCCAGGTGCCAGAACACCATCGATCCTGCAGACTCAAAATACTGCTTTACACCACAGTACACCTTCACAGACAGAGGGCACGTGCCTTGCAGTGCAGGACGGTCTGCTCGGAAGGTCTGGCACTGGAAGCAGCAATGAAGATGTGGCGGTGGGTGGAGGTCAGCACAGCACTGTGGCTGACGAGATGTGTCCAGCACTGCACTGAACCAGGACACCTGGAGTCATCACAGCTGGAGGAGGAGTTGGCCTCGTACTCCACCACACACCATTTGCCTCTCCCTCTAACACACACACACACACACACACACACACACACACACACACACACACCACACACACACTAGTAGCGCAAGCATCTTAAGGTAGGATTACACGGTCTCACATGCGCGTTGGGTTACCGTGTAGATCAGGCATTTGACAAGTCATGTCCATAAGATCCTCGTGCTAAATCCTGTCATTTGAATAACCGTCATTCTTTCTTCCATTGAGTTGTCACCCTGAGCACTGTGGCCTCGGAGCTCAGCAGATGTGGTGTGGTGTATGTTGATTAGCCTGCACACAGTCGTTTTCCGAATTATGAATGGAACCCCCCTTCTGCTCGATTCATTGCGATTGAGAGGAGGACAACTGGTGTTGAGCAGTTGGTGCTCTCAGTAGTTCCACCATGTAACCCTCCACCCACTCAGATGATGTTCTGCTTCTTCCTTCAAAGGCTGCATCTTCAGGAAAAACAAAAATGAAGACACAACCCGTCGCTATCCCCTTATTCACAGCTTCTGTCCATACCCTTCTTGACTTCGTTCTTATCGAGTGCAAGGCTTGTGGACTGAAACCACTGGTGTTCCTAAAGTGAACGGCGGGTTCCCTTGAGCTGGATGCAGTGTGCAGTCTCCCACACATCCGGACACATGACTGGAAGTCTTTCGCGGGATTATGTTTACTGACGGGAGATACAGGCTGACACGAAGCACTGATCACGCCATCAGCCTTTCTGTGGGACTTGCTCTCTCTCTCTCTCTCTCTCACACACACACACACACACACCACACACCACTCTCTCTCTCTCTCTCTCTCTCTCAATGTAAATGTATAGCATGTAAAAGCACATCTTAATTAATCGACATGAGTGGTGCTGCGTCTTAAAAGGTTTGTTCTATTGCTTTCTTTTTTCCGCCCCCTCCTTCTCCCTCGTTCTCCACTTGCACCCCCCTCCCTATGCTTCCTGGGTTTCTCTTCCTTTCCACACCCTCTGTGCCACAGCAAGAATCGTGTGATGGATGCTCCTCCAGTTTATTGCGATAGCTGTTGCTTTGCTATCGCTGTTCTAATTTAGTGTACTCTGTATATTTGTTGCACGCACACGCATCATACGAACCAAACAACCACCGAATATCTTTCTAAACATTTTTGTTCAAACAGAAACATAAAGTATTCACTAATGACTGTAAACAGAGAGATAAAAAGGAAAAGTCTTTGACACGAGTCTTCATGTGAAGGTGAAGTTCCATATGTTGCCGAACAAACATGCCACGAAAACATAATCCATACAGAAACAAAGCGAGAGAGTTGCTATTTCAGATAAGGTTAACGTGAGCGCAACTGTGTGTGTAAACATCTTTGTAGGCATGCGTATGTGCGCATATGCGTGTGCGTGCGTGCGTCCATGCGTGTGTGTGCATGCGTGTGTGTGTGTGTGGTGTGTGTTGGTGTGTGTGTGTGTGTGTGTGTGCGCGCGCGCGCGCGTGTAGAGAGACAGAAGAGAGAGATAAATAGACAGATAGACAGACAGACAGACAGGCAGGCAGACAGACAAAAGGAGGGTATGGGAGAGATTATCAGGAACACACACACACACACACACACCGAGCGCTTGCTCTCTTCAGGATCCTGAAGAGAGCAAGCGCTCGAAACAGTACTGTAGTTTTAAAACTTCCTTTTAATACCTTATTTTGAACAGATGTTGCTCCCCCAAGGGGTTGAGCACCTTTAATTTTTTAGTAGGCTTTTTTTTTATATATATTATTATATATATATTATATATATATATATATATATATATATATATATATCCTCGTCGTGTTCAGGAAGGGTGATATATAGGGTAGAAGTAAAAACACAAGAAAGGGGGGGGGGGGGGGGGGGGGGTTGACGTTGGTGCCTTTCTTTGATATATCCTTTGATTTGTCAAATTTTCGGTCTTACGACCTTCATCAAGACCTGGAGCACACACAAGAAAGAAGGAAAACAGGTAAGGCCACGAGTAGCAAAATGAGACTTAAAAAGAGATATTCCTTCTAAAATGAGAGAGGGTCAGGGGGCGGAGAAAGGAGAAGAAAGGAAGGAGTGTGTGATGTGATTGGAGGGGAGAAAGAGAGAGACAGAGAAACATGGAGGAAAGAGAGGGAAAGAGAGGAAAGAGAGAGAGAGAGAGAGAGAGAGAGAGAGAGAGAGAGAGAGAGAGAGAGAGAGAGAGAGAGAGAGGAGAGAGAGAGAGATAAAAAAAAAACAGCCGCCGTGGCGAAGTGGTTAGCGACACAGACTCCCGGCTGGGAGGTCGTGGGTTCGAATCCCATCAGAGTCATGTGGGTTTTTCTGCCCGACCGGCTCCTACCCAGAGCTGAGTTTGCTGCGGGCTCAGTTGGGAAGACTGGGACCACACAGTCGAGTTTCATCCACTTAATGGATGCGTTTCTGAGAGTGTTGCTCAAATTTCCTGACCAACACTGCAGGTGCGTGTATCTTTCGGGCCTGGTTGACGCCGGGATATATTATGAAAGGAAGCGTAGAGTACAGCCCTGTCATGTAGTCTCAGACCGAAATGGAAATCCGTAGCATCATCTTCATCATCCTCATTCTCATCGATCAGCATTAAAAAAAAAGTCAAATTCTGTGGCCCTTCATGCCCTGCTCTCATGGTGACCTCAATTTCGATGTCCTCTCCAACGTCTGTGGCCTTGGTTTGGTTCCGTCGGGGTCACCGGTATCGGCGAGTCCATGGGGGCTGTCGCTGGACGGACGTGGTGGCGCCCTCCAGAGTTAGAGCCCACGCACGCCGACTCCGCGACTAAGCAATTATTGTCGTCAGTAGGGGGCTTAGTAGGTGATGTCCTGCGTATGTTAGATCAGAACAGGCGCCACTGAACACTACCGAAGTGACTCGGCAGCAGTGCAGTGTCTCCTCCGGTGGGTTGCCTCTTGACGACTTGACATTGACTGCTGCCTGTGGATTGCCGGGGCCGGGGCCGCGGCGGGGCCGACCGGCCTGTGGCTGTGGACAGGGTGTCGGAAAGAGCGGCGTGGGTGCACCTCTGAAGTGGCGCAGAGGTTGGGACAGAAAAAAAAAAGGAGAGAGAGAGAGAGAGAGAGAGAGAGAGAGAGAGAGAGATAACGAATGGGCCGTTTGAGGGAGGGAGGGGGGGTGGAGGAGAAAAAAAAAGGGAGAAAAAAGGGAAAAAGGAATGGGGAGGGGCTAAAAAGCGAGGTGTAGAGTATAACATCATCGATATCCTCTATAAAAGTGTAAGATTTCCTAGCATATAATAATCGACAGCTCGAGAGAGAGAGAGAGAGAGAGAGAGAGAGAGAGAGAGAGAGAAGAGAGGAGAGAGAGGAGATGCATGATGATTCACCTAAAAGACATGGAATAGTAACACTTTTAAAATGAGGTATTAAAATGTAGAAGTAAAAATATCTCTACAAGCTTGTTTTAAGCTTTCGCTCTCTTCAGGATGTTTTTTTGGGGGCATGCTTCCGGTGTTATATAGCGTGCGGGTCCTGATTTCATTTTTGTGCGTGTGGGTCAATTACATTCATTGCACGTGCTATCTGTGGTTCTCGGGTTGCTTGCTGCGGTCTGTTCAGGGAAATTCGCTGACAAAGATTTCCATTTATGCCTGCAATTATTTACTATTTCTACTTTTGTATTCAAAGTAAATAGGGTTTACATAGCATAAACCATTTTTTCTGTGGAACGTAAGTTGCATTTTTTTTTTTTCAAATATTTTTGTACGGTGTTGCTCTTTTTATGATTTTCCATGATATGCTGTAGTTATTTTTTTTTTCTATAAGTCTCCAAATGTATTTACTCAGTTCCGTTTGGTTTTTGTATTTTCTTTGTTGAATGACTGTTTGTGGTTTTGCGTATCTAGTTTTAAAATACACACAACACACACACACACACACACACACACACACACACACACACACGTGTGTGTGTGTGTTGTGTGTGTGTGTGTGTGTGTGTGTGTGTGTGTGTGTGTCGTGCGTGTGTGTGTGTGTGTGTGTGTGTGTGTGTGTGTCGGTGCGTGTGTGTGTGTGTGTGTGTGTCGGTGCGTGCGTGCGTGAAAATAAAATGTAATAGAATAGGCAAGTATCAGAATGTGTGTGTATGCGTGCGTGCATGTGCGTGCATGTGTGTGTGCGTGCGTGCGTGCGTGTGTGCGTGCGTGCGTGCGTGCGTGCGTGTGTGTGTGTGTGTGTGTGTGTGTGTGTGTGTGTGTGTGTGTGTGTGTGTGTGTGTGCGTGCGTGCGTGTGTGTGTGTGTGCGCGCGCGCGCAGGGTGAATTTGATTTTGATCTGTTCAAATTCCTATGTGGCCAGGCGATCAGCTCCCAGCATTCCGCAGCATCTGGGATGCCCCAACCCGTCAGCAATATGACTGGAGCCATCCCCTGTCCGTTTCCTCTGCATGACCATATCTGACCAATCTCCCACAAGATACACGTGACTCTATCAACCTCCTAATCCACACTGGTGCTCACGCCTATGTTTTTACACACACTACGGTAAACAACCCCCCCCCCCCCCCCCTTTCCTTTCGTGATTTAAATATGACATATTTCAATACGTCTCACACCGATTCCATCAAACATCCACTGGGTGCTTTCTGGGATGCATGCGAGATAGACATATTCACCAGTTTGGCGAGAGACACTCAAACCACACGCAAGGCCTGATGATTTTGTTTTCTAGCAAAACCTCTCTGTCCATCCATCAGTGACTGGATATACCTTTTGTTAGAAAATCCTATCCTGCTGCAGTAACTACAGTAACACATCACGGAATATACGTTAAAATGATGTACTCCATTATACTTTGTTGATGACGCTCATCGCAAATATGACGGCATTAACATGCGAACTTTCAGTCAATGATAGACATGCAAAAGTGGGGATGGTCAACATGATTACACAGAGGTGGTAAGGTTAGGTGTTTGATGATGGGTGTGAGGGAGGTATGATAGTTAACACGAGTACAGACAGGGGTAAGGTTAGGTGTTTGATGAAGGGGGGTCTGAGAGGTGGTAAGGTGAGTTAGGTGTTTGATCATGTGTCTGAGAGGTGGTGAGGTTAGGTGCTTGATGATGGTCTGACGGAGGGTGTGGGGCAGGAACAGCGAGTAGGGGCAGGGAAAGGGGGATACGGTTTTTAGCGGGTGTGTGTTAATTCTATGTGGGTGTGTTAGGGAGAGGAGGAGGGGAGAGGTTTGGAAGTGATGGGGAAAGGGGGGACTGAGAAGAGGTGAGGGGTGGGGTGGGGTATCTGTTTCAGGTGGCGTATCATAACAGGCGAGCCACCTGCAGCACAGATGGTGTCAAGGTCAGCGCACGAGCAGAAGGGGGAAGGGAAGGGAGTGGAGGGGAGAAAGAGGGGAGCGTTGGCATTAGCCGTAAAGAATTGCCTGGATGGGCAGCTGGGACAGAACAGAGGTCTGCATCAAATAGCCCATCGTCAAGGAAAGCGAGTCTGCCATTTCATTTGCCATGTGGACACCACACAGTGTTCACCAGTCGGCTGCACACATTCCTATGGAAGCCTGAGGCATCTGTCACAGACCTGGACGTGTCCGTCGAGGACAGGTTTCCATAAAAAAAATCTTTCTTTTTCATCTTTCTCAAAATTGACTTTCTTGACACAGTTGATGTTGGGTACAGAGCAAAGACAGAAGAGGCATCTCTCTTTAACAAGGACAGGGTGGGGGTGGTGTGGAGGAGCTTCCACCGTGTCTTTTGTCATTCAAATTTAGATACAGGCTTATGTCACTTTCTTATGTCCACATATTCCCTTCAGTGTTTTTTTTTTTTTTTTATTGATATACTGCCTTTCATCATTATGTGATGTTTTATTTATCATTTGTTAGTCATGTAGGCAGTTACTTCTCTTGTTTCAAAATTTTTAGAATACTCTCTGTAGATTCATAATGTAAGCGCCTGGGAGTAAAACAATAGCTTTTGGAAAGAAGGGAGGCAAAGGAAATTTAACTCAGAGATCAAGCCATGTTTGTTCTTTGATTATCAGACTGTAGATCTAAAACTGTACATCCAGTACGAGGTTCAATGAACAGAGATTGTAAACCTCTGGATGATTTCAGTACAACGACCATCAAATAAATGACTAAATGCTGTAGAACCATAACACCTCAAGCGAGATTCACACCCAGTTACAGTGTTTAGCATCATAAACATCGTCGTTTATCCGTTGATGCATGCATTATCACCTGTACAGAATCACATTATTATAATAGCATCAGTATCTGATTCTGGATGTGTAACCTAATAGCATATCTGCCTGCAAGTCGTTGCCAACACTCTGATGGGGAGGGCAGAAGGTCGGCAGAGTAGTAGGGCTCCTGGAAGACTCTTTCAGATCAGCATCCCACTACTACTTATCAATGACTCTCTCTCTCTCTCTCTCTCTCTCTCTCTCTCTCTCTCTCTCTCTTGTATAATAATTTGTTAAAATTTAAAGAAAATCAGCACAATGAGCAATTGTTAGGGGCGATAGTTGATTCCATAAGTGATCAAAGGGAGTTTTGGGAAAATGTCCATAAAAATGTCTTCAAAACGAAAGCAGCTATGTAACAATATAACAATTAATGATTGGTATAGACATTTTAAACAGTTGCTTGAAACAAATTTAGAACACGAATTTACACATAGTATCTAACAACAGCATTGATGATAGTTTTGATGAATATGAAGATGGTGGTTCCATGAACCGCCCAATATCTAGAGAAGAAGTGTTATTGGCTATAAGAAAAATGCTTAAAGAACGGTTAAACTCTCTGTTTGATAAGGGAGTATTCCCAGACAACTGGACAGAAACCATTGCCTTACCTTTTATTTAGAAAAAGGTAATGTAGACGATCCCGGTAATTACAGAGGGATATCATATGTAATACAAGCAGTAAAGTTTATAGTTCTTAAGTAAACAATAGGATTCAAGAATGGATTGAGCTGCATAATATCACAGGGGAATATCAAGCGGGGTTTAAAAGGGGATACTCCACCATTGATCACATGTACACATTATTAGCTTTAATACAAAAATAGTTTTGCTTTTACCCGTAAACTCTATGTCGCCTTTATTGATTTTGAGAAAGCTTTTGACCCTATAGAAAGGAATCTACTGTGGCCTGTTCTGGTAAAAAAAAAAAATGGTATCAAAGGAAAACTCTTTCGGTGTATTTATAGCATGTACACTACAGTTAGAGCTAGAATTCGCTCAGGTGCAAAATTGACAGTCTACATAAACTGTACCCAGGAGGTAAAACAAGGGGATGTTACAGGTCCGCTGCTGTCCTCTTTATTTATAATTGAATTAGCAATAGAAGTGATTAGAAATGGGAGGCATGGTGCAACATTTATGCATGATTATTTGAAATATTGATATTACTTTTGGCAGATGACATAGCTCTTCTGTCGGAAACATTAGTTGGGCTACAGGCGCAACTAAATAGTCCACATACGGCAGCAACAACAACACTCCACCTGAATGTGAATATGAATAAAAGTAATATAGTTGTATTTAGAAAAGATGGGTACTTAGCAGCTCGTGGACATTGGACTGACAATGGAATCCTTATGCCTGTGGTTAATGTTTATAAATATTTAGGCATCTATTTTTCAACACGGTTGAGATTTACTGTTTCTTGTAAGAACCTTGCCTGCAGAGCAAAGCATGCCTTGTTATGTATATTGCAAAAATTATGTAAGTTAAAATGCAATTCTCTTGCTGTATATTTAAAACTATTTGACGCGCAGATACAACCCATTGTTCAGTATGGTGCTGAATTGTGGGGGCTAAGTAATGCTGCACACTTTTGTGAAAAAGTACATCTCTTTGCTCTGAAAAAGTTTTTAGGAGTTCAGTTACAAACACCGAATGACCTTGTGTATGGTGAGACAAACAGATACCCTGTTTACATAAATTCTGCCGTTAGGTGCATGCACTACTGGTTAAAGCTGACAAGAATGGATGAGTCAAGATTACCGCGAAAAGCATATAGAACATTATTTGAGTTAGACTCTCGTGATAAGACAAACTGGGCGTCTGATATTCGCTGTAAGTTATACATGTTTGGTTTTGGTTATGTGTGGTTAAACCAAGGTGTTGAGGGAGTGGAACAGTTTATTGCTGACTTTAAAGAAAGACTTGTACTTTGCAGATGGCAAGAATGGGATTTTCATGTCAAGAATGGTGACAGATTTAGTGTATATAAGACTTTTGGAACAATAGCAATAGATAAAATGCATTTAACGTTAAATCTAGACAGACATATCAAGATTATTACAACAAGATTCAGACTGGGTATTTCAGATATTGCTGTGTACATAGATGTCGATACAAACAACATACCCCTGTTGATTTGATTTGCCATTGTGTAAAAAGAGAAAGAAGATGAAGTGCATTTTGTTCTGTGCTGTCCTTTACTAAACGAAAATAAGAGAACGTTATATACATTTGAAATACTACAGATTTCCAGTCTTTCAGATTAAGTTTACTTCTAGCTTCCAATAATGAACGAACAGCTAGCAATCTGTCCATTTACCTATACAAAGCATTTAAGTTACGATCTGTTCTGTGTTTCTTAATGTAAAGCATTGAATCGGTTTTTGAACGTGTAAAAATATCGATTGATTTCCAGATGCACCCCTTCACGAGGGGCAATGGCCTATTTGTGAATAAAATCTCTCTCTCTCTCTCTCTCTCTCTCTCTCTCTCCTCTCTCTCCTCTCTCTCTCTCTCTCTCTCTCTCTTTCTGTCTGTTTGCATGTCTGTTCTGTTTGTCTGCCTATCTACCTACCTGTCTGTCTGTCTCACTGTATATATCTGTCTGTCTGTCTTTCTCTCCCTCTGTCTTTTTGTCTGTCTGTTTCTCTGTCTGTATGTCCCTCTTTGTCTGTCCGTCCGTCTGTCCTCTGTCTGTCTGTCTCTCTCTCTCTCTCTCTCTCTCTCTCTGTCTCTCTCTCTCTCTCTCTCTCTCTTCTGTTCGTCCCTTTTTTATCAACAAAAGAAGTTCATCATCATACTGGACGTGTCTAAATACATATTAAGGAACGATTTCCGTTCGTCCCTTGTCATCTTTCGACAACAAGAATCAGAATACATTATCCGATAATTTATGCCTAATAGTGTTCATTGCTCACTTCCAAATACCTCACCAACACTCACATCATTATGATACTTTAGGGAAAAAGATAAACAACACCTAAAAAAAAAAATAATACAGTAATTTGACTAGATTACTTTTGTCCTAACATATCAGTATACATATTCTTTCTTCTTTCTACTCACTCCATTCTCTGTATCCTTATCTCGACTCACATTCACTAACTACAATTTCCTACTGTCACCCTATGTTTCATCAAATCATAGATATATGGAAAAAATCAAATATTTTTAGGCATTTACCAAAAGCCATGACGTTTCCAATCACCTGTGGAACAAACGACTTCATTAATTCAAACCCTAATTTCAATTCATCTATCAACCAAAAACCAGATTGCCAGCGAGGACCCCCTCCGGTCTCTCTTCGGATCGTCTGGACAACTCGCTCGGCCGATAGCACATCGGAGACTGAAGGGAACTGCTCGCTCCCTGACTTGCACAAAATGCAGGTGGGTAGCAGTCAGGTGAACAGACCAACCAGTTATACAGGTTTTACCTGTTCCAGTCAACGTCCCCCCCCCCATCACCACCCACACGCACACCCTTTGCGCACGCGCGCACACACACACACCACACACACAACACACACACAGAGAGAGAGAGAGAGAGAGAGAGAGAGAGAGAGAGAGAGAGAGAGAGAGTTTTCAGTTACACTTTTATCGTGTTTTGTGTCCCAACAATCTCTCTCAAGCCACACAAGCCAGGGAGCCAGGGATTCCTGATCGGGATATGGATGACAGTTTAACGCCGAGCAAACATGGGGGCCGTGAGATGTAATCTGGGGAGTTGGTGCACCTGTTGATTCCCAGATATCTCTTAGCAAAGGGGATGATGGGGGCGGGGTGGGAGTCACATCTTGTCAAGGATTTATTTAGGTTCTTCTTTCTTCTTCTTCT
>JADBJO010007505.1:91608-94108 GCA_016801955.1 Conus betulinus | reverse complement strand
AAGGGAGGGAGGCAGACTGAAGGGCTGGAAGGGAAGGGGAGAGAGGCAGACTGAAGGGCTGGAAGAGAGAGGAGAAAAGGCAGACTGAAGGGCTGGAAGGGGAGAGAGGCAGAGACTGAAGGGATGGAAGGGAAGGGAGAGAGGCAGACTGAAGGGATGGAAGGGGAAGGGAGAGAGGCAGACTGAAGGGCTGGAAGGGAGGGGAGATAGGCAGACGGAAGGGATGGAAGGGAGGGGAGAGAGGCAGACTGAAGGGATGGAATGGGAGGGGAGAGAGGCAGACTGAAGGGCTGGAAGGGAGGGGAGATAGGCAGACTGAAGGGATGGAAGGGAAGGGGAGAGAGGCAGACTGAAGGGATGGAAGGGAAGGGAGAGAGGCAGACTGAAGGGATGGAAGGGAAGGGAGAAAGGCAGACTGAAGGGATGGAATGGGGAGGGGAGAGAGGCAGACTGAAGGGCTAGAAGGGAAGGGAGAGAGGCAGACTGAAGGGATGGAAGGGAAGGGAGAGAGGCAGACTGAAGGGCTGGAAGGGAGGGGGAGAGAGGCAGACTGAAGGGATGGAATGGGAGGGGAGAGAGGGCAGACTGAAGGGCTGGAAGGGAAGGAGAGAAAGGCAGACTGAAGGGGCTGGAAGGGAAGGGAGAGAGGCAGACTGAAGGGAGGAATGGGAAGGGAGAGAGGCAGACTGAAGGGCTGGAAGGGAAGGGAGAGAGGCAGACTGAAGGGCTGGAATGGGAAGGGAGAAAGGCAGACTGAAGGGCTGGAAGGGAGGGGAGAGAGGCAGACTGAAGGGATGGAAGGGGAAGGGAGAGAGAGCAGACTGAAGGGCTGGAAGGGAAGGAGAGAGGGCAGACTGAAGGGATGGAATGGGAGGGGAGAGAGGCAGACTGAAGGGCTGGAAGGGAAGGGAGAGAGGCAGACTGAAGGGATGGAAGGGAGGGGAGAGAGGCAGACTGAAGGGATGGAAGGGAGGGGAGAGAGGCAGACTGAAGGGATGGAAGGGAAGGGAGAGAGGCAGACTGAAGGGCTGGAAGGGAGGGGAGAGAGGCAGACTGAAGGGATGGAAGGGAAGGGAGAGAGGCAGACTGAAGGGATGGAAGGGAGGGGGAGAGAGGCAGACTGAAGGGATGGAAGGGAGGGAGAGAGGCAGACTGAAGGGATGGAAGGGAAGGGAGAGAGGCAGACTGAAGGGCTGGAAGGGAAGGGAGAGAGGCAGACTGAAGGGCTGGAATGGGAAGGGAGAAGAGGCAGAGACTGAAGGGATGGAATGGGAAGGGAGAGAGGCAGACTGAAGGGCTGGAAGGGAAGGGAGAGAGGGCAGACTGAAGGGATGGAAGGGAGGGGAGAGAGGCAGACTGAAGGGATGGAAGGGAAGGGAGAAAGGCAGCAGACTGAAGGAATGGAAGGGGAGAGGGGAGAGGCAGACTGAAGGGATGGAAGGGAGGGGAGAAGGCAGACTGAAGGGATGGAAGGGGAAGGGAGAGAGGCAGACTGAAGGGATGGAAGGGAAGGGGAGAAGGCAGACTGAAGGGCTGGAAGGGAAGGGAGAGAGGCAGACTGAAGGGATGGAAGGGGGAAGGGAGAGAGGCAGACTGAAGGGCTGGAAGGGAAGGGAGAGAGGCAGACTGAAGGGCTGGAAAGGGAAGGGAGAGAGAGGCAGACTGAAGGGCTGGAAGGGAAGGGAGAAAAAGGCAGACTGAAGGGCTGGAAGGGAAGGGGAGAGAGGCAGACTGAAGGGCTGGAAGGGAAGGGAGAAAGGCAGACTGAAGGGCTGGAAGGGAAGGGAGAGAGGCAGACTGAAGGGATGGAATGGGAAGGGAGAGAGGGCAGACTGAAGGGCTGGAAGGGGAGGGGAGAGGGCAGACTGAAGGGATGGAAGGGAAGGGGAGAGAGGCAGACTGAAGGGCTGGAAGGGAGGGAGAGAGGCAGACTGAAGGGATGGAAGGGAGGGGAGAGAGGCAGACTGAAGGGATGGAAGGGAGGGGAGAGAGGCAGACTGAAGGGGATGGAAGGGAAGGGAGAGAGGCAGACTGAAGGGATGGAAGGGAGGGGAGGAGGCAGACTGAAGGGATGGAAGGGGAGGGAGAGAGAGGCAGACTGAAGGGATGGAAGGGAGGGGAGAGAGGCAGACTGAAGGGATGGAAGGGAAGGGAGAGAGGCAGACTGAAGGGATGGAAGGGAGGGAGAGAGAGGCAGACTGAAGGGATGGAAGGGAGGGAGAGAGGCAGGCAGACTGAAGGGATGGAATGGGAAGGGAGAGAGGCAGACTGAAGGGCTGGAAGGGAAGGGAGAGAGAGGCAGACTGAAGGGATGGAAGGGAAGGGAGAGAGGCAGACTGAAGGGATGGAAGGGGAGGGGAGAGAGGCAGACTGAAGGGATGGAAGGGAAGGGAGGAAGAGAGAGAGGCAGACTGAAGGGATGGAAGGGAAGGGAGAGAGGCAGACTGAAGGGAAGGAAGGGGAGGGGAGAGAGGCAGACTGAAGGGAAGGAAGGAATGGA
>JADBJO010007505.1:81608-86608 GCA_016801955.1 Conus betulinus | reverse complement strand
CACCTGCAGTGAGTGGTGACTGGCCTCCATTGCCCACACCTGCAGTGAGTGGTGGCCTCCATTGACTGGCCTCCATTGCCCACACCTGCAGTGAGTGGTGACTGACTGGCCTCCATTGCCCACACCTGCAGTGAGTGGTGGTGACTGGCCTCCATTGCCCACACCTGCAGTGAGTGGTGACTGGCCTCCATTGCCCACACCTGCAGTGAGTGGTGACTGGCCTCCATTGCCCACACCTGCAGTGAGTGGTGACTGGCCTCCATTGCCCACACCTGCAGTGAGTGGTGATTGACTGGCCTCCATTGCCCACACCTGCAGTGAGTGGTGACTGGCCTCCATTGCCCACACCTGCAGTGAGTGGTGACTGACTGGCCTCCATTGCCCACACCTGCAGTGAGTGGTGACTGGCCTCCATTGCCCACACCTGCAGTGAGTGGTGACTGGCCTCCATTGCCCACACCTGCAGTGAGTGGTAATTGACTGGCCTGCATTGCAGGTAATTGATGTTCATCTGCCATAGAAATTCCGGGTTTTAGGCGTATTTCATGTGTGGCATAACAATTTACACCACATTACTTTTGCAGGAAAAAAAAAAAAAAAATGAAGGAGAGATAAGAATGACAAATAGGAAATGGATGGAAAAGAAACCTGTAAAGTTGTAAACTGTGAGGACACTTGCTATTGCCGGGTATTTATCAGAGCTTTATCCAAACACATGGTTCCTATTGCTGCATTCATGTGATCAAACAAAGGAAGGAGAATCTCTCTCTCTCTCTCTCTCTCTCTCTCTCTCTCTCTCTCTCTCTCTCTCTCTCTCTCTTCTCTCTCTCTCTCTCTCTCTCTCTCTCTCTCTCTCTCTCTCTCTCTGTCTATGCGCTTAAGCATACACACAACCGACAGAAAAAAACAAGCACAAAATGTTTTAAAAAATCAATCTAAACTTCATTTATGTGGGGTCGAACCAGGTGTTGATTGTCGGTATTTCCATCCTCACCTTCCCCTCAACATACGCATTTGTCGTATTGCCAAAAACGAGAAAATGCATCAGATGTAGTCAACATATAAATCAATACAATCAAATATATAAAGCTGGCGTCAGATGCAATGTATATGTTGGCAAGAGGCAAAATCTGAAATTATCAAGGCAAAAACAAACACATTCTCTCACAGGAACACGGACGGATGGGGTAAAACGTAATCAGGGTGATGTTAGATCTCAATGTTCAATTGATTCATTGCAGATGAGAAAGAAATTAAAGATCACCAAGTTCAGGATACCTGCTTTCCTCACCACCCCTCTTCTGTCATGACGTGATTTGGATGATAAATTAGCACCGCCAGTTTACCTCGGTTAGCATTTAAAACACTGGACCACACAAAATATCCTGTGATAATACTGAATAGGGAAACAGCAACCATGTCATGGCCAGACTGTGATGATAAAATGGGACCTCCTGTGAGTCATACCTCCCTCTGATAAGATGGACATGGGTCAGTCCCAACCAGCAGGGTCATCACTGTTGGGGACACAGCCAGTCAGTTGAAGCCAGGGCTGCGTGCAGTCAGTTCGGACGGATGCTGTTTGTTCTGTCACCATCTTGAAAATGCTATGAGATGCGCGTGCCATTTCCTTCCTTGTGTAGATTGTTTATTCCTCCGTTCTTTTTTTTTTACCTACATCATTGCAGTTTGAAAAGCATTTACCTCTCTAGCAGAGACAATTAATCATCGTTACAGAACGTTTGCTAAAAGTTAGAATTGCGTGGTAGACTGTTTAATGTATCCTCTCTCGTGACTTAAAATCTTTTCTTGCTTTGTGTTTCTTTCTCACTTTTATGTTCTCATCTGGATCCCTGCGTCCTATCGGTAGCTCTCTTCCCCGTGAATCGCTTGTTGTGAATTGCTTTGGGGGGGAAAACAAGATGGGGTAAAAATTACCCATTGCAAGGCACACCATCCTGAACATCTGCCTCTGTTGGGTCTCAGTACTGTCACCGTCTGTCTGTCGTTTCCCAGCACACTGGAGTACTAATGCTTCGTTTTGAATGTTCTGACCAGGCTGAAGCGTTTGTGTCTTGAAACCATAGAAACTCCCAGAGACACACCTGTAAGGGAGATGCTTACGTATCCTAAAATTCTAATTTCCTGGTTTGGTTTTGTCCAAGTCCGACAAATTTGACATTTCTGGACCAGTTTTACATATGTGTGCGCCTGCACACACACACACACACACACACACACACACACACACACACACACACACACACACACACACACACACACACACACACGGACGCACGCACGCACGCACGCACGCACACACATGCACGCATATACACTGATACTAACACTAATACTAACGCTGACATTGACACAACACACACACACACACACACACACACACACACACACACACACACACACACACACACACACACACACAGAGGATGACCACACCATGACTGTCTAACAAGTCACTCAAAAAACAATTCAGAAGGAAAGAAAAGAGCGAGGTATATGCGAGAAAGATCTTCATTTCAGCTCTTTCATATTCTATTAAGAGATGCCACGAGGATAATCACAATTTGGTTCTAATGAATTATATGTATATGAAAGCTGTCTCTAAAGAATTAAACAGTTTTATAACACCAAACACGTTGTTTGCTTTTTCAACTGCATCACAAATATATCATTAAAAAACTTAAATAAGTCGCGAGAGAGAGAGAGAGAGAGAGAGAGAGAGAGAGAGAGAGAGAGAGAGAGAGAGAGAGAGAGAGAGAGAGAGATCGAGTTATACGACAGTCTTAAGTCTGCAGCGAGTCAGGCAGGATGCACCGTGTGGCAACGGAGGAGACACGTTGTTTAGTCTACTAAATCATTAAGAATGAGGCCATTCTTGCTGATCCTAGAACTGCCGCACTTGTCACACGAAGATGGTCAAAGGCACTGAACGTGCAAGAAAAACAGAGAGTTGTGATGATATGGGTGCCACCAAATGCTTCAAAGATAACGCAGCCATAGGACATCACGATTTTATAACCACTAGAAAACATAACACTGCCAGGCAGCAAGCAGCCCCGTGGCAAATAATTTGGAGAAAAACAAATTAGCGCTGAATGTGTCCAGTTTCATTGCTGGAGCCTACATGTAAGCAGCAACAATGGCATTGACAGTACAGTCAAAAGTCATGCTGCCAAGTGGGATTTGGCCTTGTTCTGGGAACATGATTTCCTGCCTTCACAAACAGCTCCAAACCGCTCAACACACTGCCGCTGATCCCATTAAGGTGGCCTGATCAACCCCTGCTTCTCCAGTATCTGCAAATCCACCCTACTCACCTCTGGCACGAAAGCACGAACCTTCCCTTCAACACCCCAAACTCCACCCCCCCCCCCCCCCCCCCCTTTCTTGCTAGGTTTTCAAAGGAAGCTGCTAATCCGTGCACTTCACTAGAGGCGTACTCTTTGGAGTACAATGTAATGAAACTTACCCCACACATGGCTAGGCATAGGCTGGGTTATCATGACCAGTCCAAAGCACAAGGTGTTCCATCAGTATTCTAAGCTTGGACACAAGCTTCGATGCGCTCTTACACCACTCACTTTACTCACGAAGAGTTGTTATGATGCCGAGTAGCGTTTGCACACTTTTTTTGCATTAAGACTCAGTCATCTACTGAGAACTCTCCCGATGAACAATCTGAGTACTGGTCCACTGTATATACATAATCCTTGAATTTTGTGAATGAGCAATGACGTCATTTATGAATTAAGACTGTTACTTACGTTACTTTCAGTGCAGCAGTGCCTGGTCAGACTGACGTAACCATACGTAACACACGTGACGCAACACACATGTGACGACACCGGGACCAATTCCTTGTACACTCTTCATTTTGCAGTTTGAACGCTGTCTGACTATGTAGAGAACAATCTTCACCTCTGCCATGGAAACAATATCAAACTGTTCAGTTATAACGACCTTCAGTTCTGCAGACAAAGCGATCTCCAAATTGCACTAAAAATCCAAAGTTGAACATCCAAAGTTGTGGCGAAAATGAACAGTTACGCTATTAACCGTCTGCTCGAATCTATGTTTAACAATCACATTTTCTTCTTTGTTCTGTTTTAAATTGCTTTTTGTATGTCTGTCTGTTTGCTTGTCTTTTTTTTTAATTCATAAAGACAAACAGTTTACACACACGCATTATTATTTAACCTTCTTTGTTTTGTTTTATAACCAATGTCTAATTTTGAACAAAATGTACGGTGTTTTGTGCATAACATTGAAGGCTAAAAAAAACATTTTTTTTTCTTTCTTTTTTATGTGCAGTATCACGAACTGATGGCAGCAGTCAGACTTTCTGAGAATAACTGAAGGGAGAAACCAATTCTGAAAGCTTCGATTCCACTACAACTGTAGACAACTCTGTATGGAGTATGACAAATGTTGAAGATACCCTGTCCATATACCAACAAACCATGCCCCCCTCCTCCCCCCACCCCCGCCCCCATGCTCCACATGCGTACAGGGTAAGATTTCAGCGTAACCTGTGAGAGGATGCACGTTCTCCCAGCTTGTCTCAGCACAGAAAAGAGCTGATGCAATGATGATGGATTTGCACTCCCTGCTAATGGACCGCTGAACGGTTTATCTGCCCCTCTTTTCACCCATCTCCACCCTCCCAAAACACTTCCTCTCAACCTCTTCCCTCTCTCCACGTTCTTTCTCCCACCACTCTTCGACCTTGCCCCTCTCGTTTCTAATTGCCGTGAACATCCCGCAGCACTTGGAGGTCCCAGGGGAGGCTCTCTGTTGGATATGAGAAAGACACAGGGTAATGACTGCTCGTGTTGGCCCGGAAAACGGTTTAGGGGTGTTAGCAGACAGTGGTTCCGTGTCATTGCCTTCACAATGTTTTGATTTCTTTTTTTTTTTTCATTTTCAAGCCAGCCAGAAAGAAACACACCCAAGTTGAAGACACAATCAACTTTTCTAGT
>JADBJO010007505.1:41608-66608 GCA_016801955.1 Conus betulinus | reverse complement strand
TTTTTCCATACATGGTTCGTGAAGGTGCTTCATGCTTTAAAGTTCTCTTCTGGGCCATGCAACATTGGGTTTTTTTTTTCAGATTTGATGTCATGGATTCAATGGTGTGTGTGATGAAGATGCCATACAAAACAATCAGTATTATAAGAAGTGTAAGATCAGATACTCACAATTGATGAAAATCTTGTCCTGGAGAAATACTTTTGAACTCGTTGATATTTTCAGTTGACTACCCTCAGAGCGCAAGACACAAAATCTGAGAGCACTTGCAATACGTCAGTGGAACACAACGTACATCAAACTAAGGTGGATCCAGTTCACATACCTTAAGGCCGCTCGGATGCGGAGGAAGAACTAAACTGTCAATATCAAGTGTCGCTGAGAAAAAGAGAGAAAGAAAGAAAGAAAGAAAAGAAAGAAAGAAAGAAAAAGAAAGAAAGAACATAACTCACATGTCCCTGCCCCAGGCAATCGCCGTCTCTATCACAGTTCTCTCAGTTGCTAGTTCTGGATTCCAGTCTCTCAGTGAGGTGACCAGCAGGGTCTGGTGATAAAGATGTATGCGATGCCAGCACCAGTGTCCACTGGTGGTGAAAAGACTGACCACACCTCTGACCAAAGGTAGACCTGTCTCGCCACATTTATCCCCCCACTGCACAGACAGGGAACGAATGTGTCTGGACTATCAAACAATGTATGGACTAATCTTAAATAAATGTCAGCGAACCGCCCAGAAAAACGTGGACAAACGAGTCACAAGACAAAACACAAACGCGTTTCGACCTTTAGGTCTTCTTCAGGTGAGACAAAAACGAATAAAATAACGAAAATTCACTTAGCTTTGATCGCTTCAGATCGCTTCAGAGTTCAGCGCAAGGAAGAAGGCCTTCTTCAGTACACTGAGACCTACAGACCCAAACTGCACCCACGCACCCCCTTCCTGCTCCATCATCCCAGTTCACTTTCCACATTCTCTATGAGTCTTTGAGTTGAACGTCACTTACTACATAATTATATCATCTGGGAGGAAGAACTGTTAGATTTACAACGACAGTGTGTGTGTGTGTGTGTGTGTGTGTGTGTGTGTGTGTGTGTGTGTGTGTGTGTGTGTGTACGTGCGTGCGTGCGTGCGTGTTACATGTACTTATCTGGGACAGAGAGAGAGAGAGAGAGAGAGAGAGAGAGAGAGAGAGAGAGAGCGAGACACACACACACACACACACACACACACACACACACACACACACACACACACACACACACATACAAATACACGCACGCACGCACGCACGCACGCACGCACGCACGCACACACACACACACACACACACACACACACACACACACACACATGTCAATCTCTTTGAAACGGAACACCGTCCAGTCTCCGTCTCTGGGTATTTTCAAGTGTGTAAGAAAACAAGAAAGTATGACAGGCCTGCTGGCCAAAAAGAAAAGTCCCTACCCTGACCCCCAAAGAAAACTTGATCATTGAGCTATCAGAAGTAAGTGGAGAGAGAGAGAGAGAGAGAGAGAGAGAGAGAGAGAGAGAGAGAGGGAGAGAGAGAGAGAGATGCACATAGAAAGAGTACATGGTGTCGGGGAGGGGAGGGGGGCGAATAAGATAAGATAGAGTTAGAGAGAGGCACCGAGTTGGGATCAAAGGAAACAAACACACTCATTCATTACAGTCTGGTCTATGTTCACACGATGTTCACAAATCGTTTTACCACACATGTGACCCTTCCTCTTGCTCGGCTGGTGTCAATATTGTTTTGTTCATATCAGTTTGTAATCATGCGTGTAATCTCTCAAATTTTCGACGATTCATTCAGGGGAACATCTGTTCACTTGATATTCATGGCAGCAAAATAAGTTCTTTTTTTTGGAAATGCCCCCCCCCCCCCCCTCCCCCCTTCTGACGAAGAAGAAATGAAACAGACTACTGCATTACTGCATTACTGGAACGCAGGCCAACGTGCAAATAGGCAAACAAAACAAATTCTGTAATACCCAAACACTATGCACAATAATAGATAAACTTTTAGGCTAGCATGTGGTCTTCAGATGTTATAAACAGTAAACACAAATGTAAAATAACAAAATAACAAAACTCCCTTAATAAACGTCCGTCTCACGAAGATAAAAACGTATGATAGTGACGGGGATGTGTGTATAAATGCAAGAAGGGAAAGGGAGACTATCAGAGAGTTTGAGATGAAAAAATTGGTGGACAGGAGTAAGGTAGTGTGTGTGTGTGTGTGTGTGTGTGTGTGTGTGTGTGTGTGTGTGTGTGTGTGTGTGTGTGTGTGTGTGTGTGTGTGTGTGTGTTGAATCCAAGTCCTGACTCCCTGGTCCAAGCTTCGTTTGTGTATATGTTTGGAGCAGTTTTTCATCAAACTAGAACACCTTGAGTTGGGTAGGACAGGAAACCCAATGTGTACAGACAGCGTGTTAGGCAATGGCAGCGGAAACGACGTCACGTAACCAGCTTTTCATCCAGAAGAGCCATCCCACAGAAGGTCTGTAATCACCAATGAGCCTGATGTTGGCTGATCTCAGTTCACTTCTCCCTGGTCAGATCTACAACATTAGTATACAGCATACAGGAAGTTACGTCACTGGTGATGGGCCGGGCAGAGTGAACTGATCAAAGCTGTCAGGGGGCTGTACAGAGACGGCCACAGGGTTTAGGGTGGGGTGTGGAGATGATGTGGGAGAGGCAAAAAGGGGAAGAGAATGTTGAGAGAGGAAAAGGGAGAAGGAGGGGGAGTGAAGGTTCCAAAGCCAGACAACAGCTTGTAGGTTTGTCAGAGACACCAGATGTACAGATACATAGCAATGGGTTGAGAGAGAGAGAGAGAGAGAGAGAGAGAGAGAGAGAGAGAGAGAGAGAGAGAGAGAGAGAGAGAGAGAGAGAGAGAGGGGGGGGGGGGGGGGGCGATTAAGCAGCAGATGTGGGACTGACTGATATACACAAAATGACTTCTTTATTCCATAGTAGACAGTCCGTATGCTTACGATGAGAGAATGCCCTACTCGCTGCTCTAAAATGCTCGTTGCCAGACCATTTGGCCCTTCAGTATCCTCTGTTACAAAAGGCAATGCTTAATGCCTGACCTGTTTGGCACATGCACTGAAGGTCACATAGGGGTTGGTCGACATCCTTGAGGAACGGGTTTGTGCTGTGCTGGTCTAAAGGTTTTTTTTTTTTTTTTTTTTTTTTTTTTTTTTTTTTTTTTTTTTTTTTTAAGTCTGGGTTTTACTCCCTTGTAAGCGTTTGCAACATTGTAGCTGAGTTCCTTTTCTATTTTCACCTCAGTTATCACAAAAACTCTGAAAGGCAAGAAATGACGTTAGTTTACATATAAGTGTATTGCATGAGCTTTTGTGCTTTTTCTGTTTGTGTGCTTGCTTTGTTTTCTTCTGCCTTTTCTTTCTCCAATGTTTCTTTTTCTTTCTTTCTTTCTTTCCTTCTTCTACTGACTGCATCAATCCATCCCGGGGCTACTACATGGCTATAGCAATGAAAGGTGATACCGACTATGAACAGAGCACCATTGTCAACAAGATCATGAACTGTGGAAATGCTAGTTGAAAAGGTGACAAAGGGTACGTTTTTTGTTGCGTTCTGTACTTTTCGAAATCCATGCTGTTGGCATTGATGCTGATGAACAAAACACGTAAACGAGCCTAATACATCGTTTCATTGTCAGTATATGAAACACAGCTAGAAAACACAGCACTGTTCACGCAGTCAGTTCTTTTTTTTGTGTTATTTGTTTTGGGTTGATTTATTTTATTTCACTTCATTACATGTTTTGACATTTGTGCCACCATGCTTTCCCCATTCATTCAGTGACATTCCCCCCATAACATGCTTGCCCTGTCCTGTTTACATTCCACACCCAACTTCTTCCTATCATATTCTCAGCGCCAGACGTCCAGTGGCAGCATCAATGCAGCGCTTGATGTACAGCCTGGGGTGACTGAACAGATGAAGGACCTTACGTACCGAGGAACGTGTCACAGAGTCAGAGTGAGGGAGTTTGCTGATATAGAGAGAGAGAAACCACCACGTCTATACAATGACGGTTCCTACTGACTCTGAGAGTGAAAATACACATCGACGAGGTGGTGAAGGAGTGATGGTGTTTGTGTACGTGTGTGTGTGTGTGTGTGTGTGTGTGTGTGTGTGCGTGCGTGCGTGCGTGCGTGCGTGCGTGCGTGCGTGCGTGTGTGTGTGTGTGTGTGTGTGTGTGTGTGTGTGTGTGTGAGTGTGAGAGAGAGAGAGAGAGAGAGAGAGAGAGAGAGAGAGAGAGAGAGAGAGAGAGAGAGAGAGACTAGACACAGACAGAAGAGTGCTTTTGAGAGTTGCAACCTCTGGATGTTGAAAGAAGAAGAAGAAGAAGAAGAAGAAGATCCAATTTCGTTCCTGGAAGTAAAGAAAAAGCAGATAAAGACAGCCCACGCAGACAACCAGATAACGGAAAGTACGCCATGTTAACGCCTGTGGCAAAATCTCCACCAGCCAACCAGCAGCCGCCATCTACCTCAGGCCCATGGCGGAACAGAGCGCTAAACGGGAGATAACATCGACTAGCCGAAGGGGAGGTCACTGCCTTAGCTGAAAGGTATACCATACAGAAAACACAGAAGGCCAGCTGCAGACTTGTTTACTGGGCGGTGGAGGCTGTTCTCTATGTTCACCGTTAGACATCCTGTGTTCCTGTCTCAACTGTCTCAGCTTTTTTTTTTTTTTAAATGTTTTTTGTACTTGTACTGTCCCAGCTATTTCGATTGGAGCTTTCTGTGGATCATGTTCGTACTGTACTGCGCAAGGTTGTTTTTATGTTTGTTTGTTTGTTTAATTGTCTTTTTTTTCTAAACTCTCAACAGTGTGTGTGATTTTTACTGTTGGGATTGCTGCGTGTGCATGGTCTGATCTATTTGTATCGTCGGATCTATTGGTTTTTGTGCCTTTTATTCAGTTTCAAAACCAGGTAGTCGACTGAGCGCGGAAAAGGAAGCACATTTTAAAAAGAAAGGGTATTGGTTCCGCCGGACGATACAGACAAACAGATCACCGGGCAAACCACAATGCATTTGGACCCATAATGTCTTCCTCAGGCAAAAAAACGCACGCAACATTGAGGACAGGGGAAACAAACAACGAGGAACATTTTATCTTCTCTTGTTCTGCGCAAAATGGATGTGACTCATTTTGTGCCGAATATGAGAAGATAAGTAGTTGCTCGTTCTTTGTTTTCACTGTCTTGAATGTTGCTTGTTTTTGCCTGAAGAAGACCTAAGAGGTCGAAATGCATTGGGTTTTTTCTTTTTTTTCAAATAAAAATGATCTTATCATTTTTCATCTGTACTGTCCAAGCTTTCAGTGCCTGTATTCTCCTTGTGTTTCGCATTTGCATTGCCCGAGTGTTTTGTGCTGAAATTAATGTCAGATCTACTGTATGCAAAACACCGCTTCAGCCCCCTACTGACGACAGTGACCGCTTAGACGCGGAGCTAGTCTGAGTGACAGTCCCGCTTTGGAGGGAGTCCCCATGTCTGTGCAATGTCAGTCCCATGTCTGTGCAGCGTCAGTCCCCATGTCTGTGCAGCGTGAGTCCCCATGTCTGTGCAGCGTCAGTATCCATGTCTGTGCAACGTCAGTACCCATGTCTGTGCAGCGTCAGTCCCCATGTCTGTGCAGCGTCAGTATCCATGTCTATGCAACGTCAGTACCCATGTCTGTGCAACGTCAGTCCTCATGTCTGCGCAGCGTCAGTCCCCATGTCTGTGCGGCGTCAGTCCCCATGTCTGTGCAGCGTCTGTCCCCATGTCTGTGCGGGGTCAGTCTCCATGTCTGTGCAGCGTCAGTCCCCAAATCTGTGCAGCGTCAGTCCCCATGTCTGCAGCGTCAGTCCCCATGTCTGCGCAATCAGTCCACATGTCTGTGTAGGGTCAGTCCCCATGTCTGTGCAATCAGTCCCCATATCTGAGCAGCGTCAGTCCCCATGTCTGTGCAGCGTCAGTCCCCATGTCTGTGCAGCGTCAGTCCCCATGTCTGCACAGCGTCAGTCCTGTCAGTGCAGCGTCAGTCCCCCATGTCTGTGCAGCGTCAGTCCCCATGTCATGTCCCCATGCAGTACGTCAGTCCCCATGTCTGTACAGCGTCAGTCCCCATGTCTGTGCAGTGTCAGTGCCCATGTCTGTGCAATCAGTCCCCATGTCTGTGCAGCATTAGTCCCCATGTCTGTGCAGCGTCAGCCCCATATCTGTGCAGCGTCAGTCCCCATGTCTCTCCAAACGTCATTCCCCATATCTGTGCAGCGTCAGTCCCAATGTCTGCCCAACGTCAGTCCCCATGTCTGTGCAATCAGTCCCCATGTCTGTGCAGCGTCAGTCCCCATGTCTGTCCAACGTCAGTCCCCATGTTTGTGCAATCAGTCCCCATGTCTGTGCGGCGTCAGTCCCCCATGTCTGTGCGGCGTCAGTCCCCATGTCTGTCCAACGTCAGTCCCCATGTCCGTGCAGCGTCAGTCCCCATGTCTGCACAGCGTCAGTCCCCATGTCTGTGCAAGGTCAGTCCCCATGTCTGTGCAGCGTCAGTCCCCATCTCTGTGCAATCAGTCCCCATGTCTGTACAGTGTTAGTCCCCATCTGCACAGCGTCAGTCCCCATGTCTGCGCAGCGTCAGTCCCCATGTCTGTGCAGCGTCAGTCCCCATGCCTGTGCAGTGTCAGTCCCCATGTCTGTGCAGCGTCAGTCCCCGTGTGTGTGCAGCGTCAGTCCCCATGTCTGTGCAATCAGTCCCCATGTCTGTGCAGCGTCAGTCCCCATGCCTGTGCAGCGTCAGTCCCCATGTCTGTGCAGCGTCAGTCCCCATGGACTCGCCCATACTGACGACCTGCATGCGAACTGACCAGGAACATATACGTGAAAAGGAAATCAGGCCTGAGGTCACAATAAGAACAGAGCAGGAGTGGTCACAGAGAATCTGATACCCCTTTCTCATGCTGATCGATGAGGATGAGGATGATGAAGATGATGCTGTAAAATTGCATTCCAGTCTGTGAATGCATGACAGAGCTCTATTCTATGAATTTTTTCATCATATGCATAAAGTCAACGAGGCCTGAGAGATACAGACACCTGCAGCGTTGGTTAAGATACTTGAGTAACATTCTTCAAGTGGTGAACTCGATAGCGTGGATCCAGTCTTATCAATGGAGACCATAGAAAAACTCCACTTTCGGTAGCAGCAGGTCATGGGACAAAAACGCGCACAAATAGAAATGGTTATAATGGAGAATTGAACCCGCGACCTCCAAATGTGACCTACAACCCTAACTACAGTGGCATGGCGGCTTGTGCATTCGTTTTGTTTTCTCTCCCACTTCCTCTGTTTCATCTCGATATGGCGATATGGCCAGAGTGCTTTAATCACTTAAGAATTTGATCTCTCTCTCTCTCTCTCTCTCTCTCTCTCTCTCTCTCTCTCTCTCTCTCTCTCTCTCTCTCTCTCTCTCATACACGCATGTGTGTGTGTGTGTGTGTGTGTGTGTGTGTGTGTGTGTGTGTGTGTGTGTGCGCGCGCGCGCGCGCGCGCGCACGCACGCACACACAGTCACGCAAGCTTTCTTCCACACCCCCTTTCATCCCACCCTCCTCCTTCACAGTCCGGGTCCCCACTGTTCACAATCTAGGGTCACTCCCGCACACAGTGATGTTTGTCCAGCTGTGTTGAAAAAACCGAAAGCCCTCTGGCTAAACTAGATTTCTTCCTATTTCTACTTCCTAATCTTCTCTTCTCCTCCTCTTTATCCTCCTCCTGCTGCTTCGGTCTCAAAGCCAGCCTGCTCGCCCCCCCCCCCCCCTTTTTCCTTCTTATCTCCCCTGCCCTGCCCCTTCCCCTCAGCATCTACGTCACCACCCTCCCGCCTTGCTCAAGGGTATGACGAGTTCCCTTCAGTATTTTCTCGTGATCGTCTGCCGTAACATGATCTGCTTTTGTAACGGCAGGCCTGCGTTTGACCCTAGTCTGTGAAAAATAAAACACAAACACAGCGTGCAATGGGGATGGGCAGAGGCTCGTGCTGGCATTAACACTGTCTTTTCTAAGAGCAGAGAGAGAGAGAGAGAGAGAGAGAGAGAGTAGTGAATATGCTTATACAACATCTGCTAAGTTACGAGAGAGACCACAGTGCGCAGACTTTTCAAGTGATGGATAAATGATTTAATGGCAAATATGAAGGATTTAAAATGAGAGTCTACGTAAAAGGATGCCAATACTACATACGAGAATAAGCTAAATGAGGACTGGTGGGAGTAGTGTGCATAACAAACTGTTAACACGAGCTGGGTTAGACGATTGGTGAGACGAGTCTGCACAGAAGACTCTTATAGCTAGCCTACATAGAAAAGTGGTGGGAATAATCTGTATAGACAGCTGTTGAAACTAATCCACAGAGAAGACTTATGAGACTAGTTTTTTTCCAGAATCTGGTGACAATCGTCAACATGAATGATTATTAGGACTAGTGTATATAGAAGACTGTTGGAACTAGTCCATACAGAGAAGACTGGCAGAACGATTATGTACAAATGACTTTAGGAACTAGTCTACATAAAACAGAGCGAGACGATTACAAACGCTTCAATGGCTCCAAACGGAGACAAACAACAGCAATTTGGCGTGTGACAGGAGAGAAGAATGATAGGCACAGGAGGAGAGGAGGAATAGGGCTGTCTATTTTTGCAGACCCTTAGACTGTCAATGGGATCGACTCTGTTGGTAAATATTGACAGAGTGCGAAAATAGGCCAAGACGTGTTACATTTCTAAAATCAATCCATTTATTGTCAAAGGCAAACTTTCCACTCGGAACACGTAGCAGTACTTCTCAGGCGAGATCTGAGTCAAGTCAATAAACAAAGCAAGGAAAGAGTCGAGTCCAAAACTCACATCTGAAGGGCAAAATCTCCCTTCGTCCAATCCTGTGTTGTTGTGAAGTGCTGAACGTGTGCAGTGTAGGTCAGATCTGGATGGGAGTGGATGCAGAGGTTGTAGCCAAAGAAGACGATGACTGTGTGAAAATGTTTTTAGATGTTGCTATTCTTATTGATGTCCACTGATGAGAGGACCGAACGTGCTTGCTGGGCGATTTGTTAGGCTATTCAGAACATCTGTGTAAATGTCGGTGTATGGATGAACTAGTGTTAGAGAGATCTATTGCAGGGTAGGATATGACTTTAGAGACATTGGGTATGGAGGTAAACCTAGCCTAGGGAAGTTCTTTGTGGAAACAGCAAAGTAAAGTAAAAGTTGAGAACACAGAGCCTAAGAGAGGAACTCAAGTGAACTCAACTCAAAAAGTTTTAATTGCAAAGGCCACCGACCTATTCTGGAGTGATGTCAAAAACAAAAGTAAAACACACGCGCGCTCGGCACAGATACTGAAAATTATGAAAGAAAATATTTACATAACAAACTGTTCTTCCTGAAATTACACTGTCATTTGTGTGTTGACTGATAACAGTTCTTCTCTTCGTTTAATGCTTTGAAAATGAACACAACTACACAGAACGAGTTACAATTCTCTTTTTTTTCAGTAAAAGAAGCAGTGACACTTGATGAACATTTCTAGTATGAGACAAAATGTATTTATCTCTTAAATCTTTATAGGATGACAAACAATCCAAAAATGTATTTCGCTTTCGATTGATTACAGTATGGACAGTTTTTGGAGTTAAGTGTATATCTTTGATGGACATCAAATCACTAATACCAAATCGAAATCTCACGAACACTTTGCGAAATTTAGGAATTGTAACATCAGTTAAATATTTCTCAGGGTGCCATAAGGATTTGAAGGAACGATATGTTGAAGATCTGCCATTGTTAAGTATTTTACTATCTCAATTTTGTCTATAACCGTCAATCATGCGTTATTTAAGTTACCGTAAAAACAGTTGTTCATAATTCACTCCACCGTTTAACCACACAAAAGAAAAGCCATGAGTATCTCAACAACGTTTTATCGAAGATACCAAGTTTGTTTGTACACTCCGATTTCCAGTACATTGAAATACTTTTGATTTTTCCATTTCATATGCTTGTGTTGGTAGTCTAGCGAGTGACAGCTTTTGCAATTTGAACCAGTAGCGCATTGATTTTATTGCACTATCTACATACAAAGGATACCTTCCTAGATCGCAGCATACTATTGTATTTGGGGTATTGGGGTGTACATTTAAAAAGCGTTTGCATGCAAACAAGTGAAGTACTTCAATTACATGGACATAAGACTGTCCCCAGACTTCTGTTCACACAAAAAAAGCATAGGTTTCACTTGCGCATCAAAAGTTTTTTTTGTTTGTTTGTTTGTTTGTTTTTTCTTTAAGAAGACTTATGTCCATTGGTTACAAACTCCATATTGCTTTTTCATAATTTCTACAATTTTGGCTTCAGCCCTGCCTGCATATTCTTCAAGTGCAATGTCGTATGGCAGCTTTGTAAAGAGAGAGAGAGAGAGAGAGAGAGAGAGAGAGAGAGAGAGAGAGAGAGAGAGAGAGAGAGAGACACAGACAGACAGACAGACAGACAGACAGACAGACAGGCAAACAGACGGTGAGAGAGACAACAGACAGACAGACAGACAGACAGACAGACAGACAGACAGACAGAGACACGCGAACACACAGAGACAGTAGCAGATGCAGATATACGAGTCTTTGGGCAATAGAATATGTATTTCTGTGGCTGGAGCTCTTCAAGTGCCAGAATTGCATACAGTTATCTTCCTCGTGTTCAAAGACACAAAGTGACACAGCAATAAAGCGATAGACACAGACATTACAAGTTGACAGCTGGACGGGCGGTCGTGGACGGGGGGAAGGGGGGGGGGGGGGAGGGGTTTGACGTATGTTCTTGATGTTATGTCATGTCATTTTTTTTTTTTTAATAAAGGACTCAGCATTTTGGAAAGTTAAGAAGAGAAGAAGAAGAAGAAGGAGGAGGAGGAGGAGGAGGAGGAGGAGGAGGAGGAGGAGGGGGGGGAGGAGGAAGGAGAAAAGAAGAAGAAGAAGGAGGAGGAGGAGGAGGAGGAGGAGAGGAGGAGGAGGAGAAGAAAGAAAGAAAGAAAGAAAGAAAGAAAGAAAGAAAGAAAGAAAGAAGAGAGAAAGAGAGAGAAAGAAGAAGATGAGGAAGATGAGGAAGAGAAAGAAGAAGAGAGTCGGAGTGATACGTTATGCATAGCCAAAGAATGAAGCTACACAGAGACGGTGACTGAGAGAAGGATGAAGCCACACAGAGACGGTGACTGAGAGGAAGGAAAGAAGCTACACAGAGAGACGGTGACTGAGAGGAAGGAATGAAGCCACACAGAGACGGTGACTGAGAGGAAGGAATGAAGCCACTCAGAGACGGTGACTGAGAGGAGGAAGCATAGAAATAGGAATGACACATTATAAGCTATCGGAGGACTGTTAGAATGACGTCAATCTCAATGGACCTCTACCTTTCCTACTACGACCACACAATGTCTACTTTTAGAATGATCTGACCACCGTTATACAGGCCATGCTCTGAGAAGTTCAGAGAGAGAGAGAGAGAGAGAGAGAGAGAGAGAGAGAGAGAGAGAGAGAGAGAGAGAGAGAGAGAGAGAGAGGGAACTTGGGAATTTAATTGTAAGGCCGCAGGCGTGAATACAAGGGGAGCACGTCAGACGGGGGGAACCAGACAGTAAACTGAAAGGGGATCATTCACGCCATATGTGAGGTGAGAAAACAAAGCAACAATCGCTCGAACTGCCAACGAATCTTTGCTGTGACGTGGTTGTGACCACAACTTGCTTTGACGATTACTTGTGTGACAATTCCATTCTTCTTTTTTTTTTTCTGTAGTTTTTTTTTGCAATATTTTAATGAATATTCACCATCCCCACCCACCCCCATACCCCCCCCCCCCCCCCCAATATTATTCAAACATTCAGACAGAAAATGAACTTCGTTTTTAATTCCATTGCTAAAAGGACATTTATGTTATTGTTCATTGTATCTGTTGCGTTTATGCTTGAATTATATATTCCTCAACGACATTTTGCCTTGGTAATACGAACTGAGTCTGTTGTGATATCAGATAGATACCTTTCCATTTGAAGTAATGATATCAATGATCCGCATATCACGAAATGATCACCAACTTACAATTCTCCGTTCCAGTCCTGCCTTTAACGATCAATTACTCATTTTCTTTTGTTTGAAAACTAATCATAACCAAATTTGCCGTCCATCCACACTTGTGAAAGACCAAAGAGATCGAAGCATGCTTCTTTAATGGAACATGCACAACTATCAAATTAGAATGTTCGTTAATGTAACCTGCGATCTTGTTCAACACCATTAAGTAGGCCTGTTTTGAAGATCTACAGAAATCATATTTTGAAGCTTGAACCAAAACCAATTTTAAATAAAATGGCCGCTTTCTTTATAAATCATTGTGACGGGAGTAGTGCGAGTTATATGTGTGATTGTTGTTCACATGCAAACGCTAGATTCAACGGACTGAATTTGTGTAAATCCAAACACTCAGATGAAAATAGGGAAGTTGGTTTCACTTGAACATGATAATGACAATGACTATTTAAGGCGCTTATTCCTAAATCATAAGCCATTAGTACTTCCAAACATAGAACAGGTTAAACAAAACATGAATGAAACAGTAAGAAGATGATGGCATGTTACAATAAGTACCATGCACCTACAAACAAGGATGCATATTCACACACACACACACACACACACACACACACACACACACACACACACACACACACACACACAGACACACACACTATCGCAGGGTCAATGCAATGGGCTAGGGAAGGGATAGAAAGAACGCCTGTTGATCGGTGACGAGGGTTGTTTTTAGAGGTGCATGAAGGAAGACAGAGGGTTTGAGCTGCACAAATATATTGGGAGTTTATTGCACGAAACGATTGCCGTAGAATTAAGTTTAATTAATCTAGGGATTTTGAGCAGTGTTGACCGTAGAAGAACGCAACTGCCAAGTTGGAACATGGATGAAGGAGATCAGAAAGGTAGGAAGGAGCTAAACCATTCAAAGATTCAATGCAGAGTAAGGACAGTTTGTAATCTATTCGTTTTTCGACCGGCAGCCAGTGAAGAGAAAGAAGTAAGGGAGTGACATTAAGTCATTAAAAAGAAATACATCCCCAAGGAATACCGTCTCAGTTCAGCCCTCAACTGTGCAGACTTCTGCACACAGGGTGTACACTGTCTCCTTTGATTGGTCATCTGACTTCCTCACACTTCCTTACCATAGCATTACACTATACACTGATTTATCACAGCTTCCTTACTACGTCATGATGCTGTGTCATGCTTTATCCTTTCTTAATGTACCATGTACATGATTCACCGTACTGATCTTACCAAATTAGGTTACCAAAACAATGCTTTGCTATAGTTATCTCATTATGCCATATTTCCCATAGCTTTCTAACCACAAATAGTTACTATATTATGTTTTATCATATCTTCCTTACTACATCATATACAATGCTTTACCATAGTTTCCTTACCAGACAAAGCTACCATAGTATGCTTTTCTGTAGCTATCTTACTGTACCCTGTTTCTGTACGATGATTTCACTTATATCAGTAAACCATGCTTTACTCTACATACCGTACTTTGACATGCTGCATAATGCTTCACCATAAGCATCTTACTATATCATGTTACAACACAACGTTTTACCACAACCATCTTCCAGTATCATATAACTATGCCACGCTTTACCACAACTATCTTGTCACATTAAGTCACAGCCTAGTGCTTTGCCATGGTCATCTAACTATACCGTGTTAACATGCAATGCTTTCCCTTGGTAACATGCATTGTCACGGTGTTTAGTGCTTTGTCGTGCCCTAGTTTTCCATTACGATATGAAAGCCTGCCTTAGAGTATCATTGACCGGTCTTTAACACCCGACAGCTATCCATTTCATCCATGTCTTACCCACACTTTACTTATCTTTATGGCATAACTGTAATGTATCATATTGTGTTTCCCGTGGTTACCATACATTATCTATATTGTTTCACTGTTTCATGGCAAAAGGTACGATAACATCTGATGAAAGGACTGGGGGTAGATCACCAATATTGTGCATTACGATGCATTGCAGCACAGCACTGTGGCGTTAGTGCCTTACAGAGCGACAAAATGTAGTTTGGTGTAAGGCATTGCACAGAATGCAAGATATTTCATTACAACGCCACACAATGCAGTGGTCTGCAATAAAACTCATTACGATGAGATGTAATAGAACACAACACAGTGCGACAGGAGTCGCACAGCAAACTACAAAAGACCACAAAAGGATCAAATGCATTTCGATAAAACACAGTCAGCACACGTTAACATGGCGAACTCAAGGGAACTAAGTATGAAATGTGATAATACTACACTAAAGGATACAACACGAAGGTAATACCAGGGCATCCATGATCATGTGTTGGGAAGGGGCGGGTGTGAGGGGGGGGACTGGTTTGATGGATAGAAACGTCTGGGGCGGCGACAGACACGCAGGCTGCTGCTGTGTGTAAAGTGATGGAAACGGGTTGTCTCTCCTTACCTCACGACCAGTGGAATCATAGAGTTGGGGCTTACCTCCCCATTCACTGGATCAGGTCACGGGGAGTTGTTTAATTGCTGGTATGAAATAATGTGCGACTTTTTTTTTCTCCTGGTTTAGCTCCTGGGTTAGCGTCTCTCTCTCTCTCTCTCTCTCTCTCTCTCTCTCTCTCTCTCTCTCTCTCTCTGAAGCATATATTTCTCATCTTATCTACCTTCCTGTATCTTTCATTTTCCTGTCACTCGCTTTCCCTATGTCTTAAAATCTGCATTCCCTTGTCTATGCTTTTTCTTTCCTTGTCTATGCTTTTTCTTTCTTTCTTTTTTCTAAGAAGTCTTTCTAGTACATTTTTATTTTACCTGTTAGTAACGTCTTAAGAAGATGCCATTGTGACATACCCATCTTTCTGTGCGATATTATGCATTGAGTAAACAGTACTTGCACCTTTTCTTTAGATATTTATCTATTTGTTATGTATTTATTTGTTTGTTTATTTATTCATTTATTGATTGATTTATACGTTTATTTATTTTTTTGTTTTTTTTGGTTCCAACAAAAAGTAAAAGCAACGTTAGAACAAATAGGCCAAAATAAAATCAACACAAGCAGAAAAGAGAAAGAAAAGTACAAGTTAAAGGCGTAAGGTTAAAGAAATCAATATGGAAAGGATATCTAGATCCAATATGATATATCCTTCAAACAATTTCTTTTAATTTGAGAGGATGAGATACAGTATTGAAAACTTAAAGAGCGCATAACAATTATTTATCTCACTAATCTGGCACATCACCTTTCAAAGAGAGGCTTATATACTGGCCACCATTCATGAACCGTGCTCCAAGTCATACAAATTCAAAATGGGGTTTTTTTTTTTATTTCATAGTGCATATATTAAATTGGAACTTTTGATATTAGGTTACCTGACTGTCTACTTTGTAAATCATAGAGCGAAAAAAGGATTACCAGCACCAAATTAGTATAGAGAAAAGGGTTGCCAGCACCAAATTAGTATAGAAAAAAAAAGGATTGCCAGCACCAAATTAGTACTGAAAAAGGATTGCCAGCACCAAATTAGTATAGAAAAAATTCTACCTCAGCTAATTTCAACGCTGAATAATACAATTAATTCGTTCAGTTGCAGGTGTAAGTATGAGTAAGCTTACAGTTTTCAAAAGAGCGTCCCAGATTTGCTGTCAAAACTCTCTAACATGCTTTTGGTACCACAGCACAGTATGCATTCTGTCACGTTAAACATTGCAAAAGAGCATGATTCATTTCTGGCATTTATGTTGGGAATAATTGCATTCGTAACAAGTATAACATGTGCAATTCTAAATATAAACCATTTTTAACGTAACTTTTTGCATTTTTTTTTTATATATATAATAACATCGCTCTCAGTTTCAACATAATGCAACATTTTGGCAAGTATTTTTTTTTCATGAACCCTTGCTCCTGTGTATACTGGTAAAATAGTGAGCAGTTTTAACAGCCTAACTACACAACGGAGTATATTATTCTGTATTCTCACTTGGAGTTTTGTTTTCTCTTCATATTCACACACACACACACACACACACACACACACACACACACACACACACACGCGCGCGCGCGCGCACCACCACACCACAGAGAGAGAGAGAGAGAGAGAGAGAGAGAGAGAGAGAGAGAGAGAGAGAGAGAGAGAGAGAGAGAGAGAGAGAGAGAGAGGGTTGGGACTGACACACAGAATGACGCAAGCAGGGATAAAGAGGCAGAGAAAATGGGACAGCGAGAGATAACACGCGGGGAAAAAAAAAAGATAACGGAGGAGGTGTTGGAAGCAGGAGTGGGGGCTAAACCATAGACGTGTGACAGACATAGCGCCCCCTAGCGACACACTGAGGCTCAGAGAGCCAGAGGCGGGTCACGGAGACCCCCAGGAGACGCCCGAGATGTGGGGGTCATCTAGTGGTCCATCGGGAGGATCAAAGCCAGGGCGGGGTGAAGTCATCAGACCGTGTCAACAGCCAGTCTGCCACCCGTTGTTCCCGCCACCTGGTCAAAGTGGAAATAAATACATTTATGACTACATAGAAATAAAAATGACAGAGAAAAAGAATTGAAAAGGTTAGAATAAAGACAAAGAAAGAAGACTGTTAAAAGACGAAAAAGGCACAGAGACACCAAAACATACCAATCATACATAGCCATCCATAGACAGTCAAACAGATAGACAGATAGACAGACAGACAGACAGACTGATATATCAAATGACTGATTGGATGGTGAATAGATGGGTCGATCTAAGAATCTATCTGTCGGTCTGTCTATCTATCTATCTATGTACATAATTACCTTTCTGGCTGGCTGGCTTTCTATTTATCTATCTTTCTGTCTCTCTCTCTCTCTCTCTCTCTCTCTCTCTCTCTCTCTCTCTCTCTCTCTCTCTCTCTATATATATATATATATATATATATATATATATATATATGTGTGTGTGTGTGTGTGTGTGTGTGTGTGTGTGTGTGTGTGTGTGTGTGTGTGTGACAGAGAGAGAGAGAGAGAGAGAGAGAGAGAGAGAGAGAGCTCTCGTTTGGACATAACCAAATCCAGGTCATGTGACTTCATCTGACCGCTACCCCCATTTGGGCACACTAAGATATACAGAAGGCACCACAGAGGCCTACAATCACACAGGTACGGAAAGGTACAACACAGGGACCCCTATGGTCAAATGTTAATGAAATCTGTCCGCGAACCTGTCGGTTGTCATTCAAATCACTCGTGGAGTCGGCATTTTTCGGGTTGAAGACTCTGCTAGTAGGGTTGTGCGGTAAATGGATACCTGCCTCAGTTCGGGGGTGGAGAACTATGGCGGAGGGAAGCCAATGGGCGTGCCGTGCTCCTACAGCCATCAGGCGTTGAGACCGAAACTTTAACTTTGGGGGGTTTAAACTTTACCTTACAGAAAAATTATGCATTTCAGATCAGAAGACAGAGAGGAAGGTAAATTTATCATCGCTGATCAAACACCAACTGCTGCCTTCAGTGTGCGTTCACCACAGCTGTATTGCTGGGTGCTGACTCGTTGTGTCGTTTCCATTTTTTCAGGACTGCCTTTATGTCAGGTCATCGACATCTGCATCGAAAAAAGACATCTCTCTCTCTCTCTCTCTCTCTCTCTCTCTCTCTCTCTCTCTCTCTCTCTCTCTCTCTCTCTCACACTCTCTCACCTCTCTCTCTCTCTCTCTCACACACACACACACAGCCACATTACCCATTTTCTCACATATGACATACATTCATATAGAGGAATTTGGATTTCAATTAAACATCTTCTCGGTTCATGAAATCAATGGACAGGGGAATAAAACTTTGTTTAAATGACTGACTTCTGCATTTAACCGATCGATATCTTCGTCCTGACTGAAGAAGGTCATACTGATTTGCAAGAACGTGGGGTCTGGTCACACGTAATCTTCTTCGCTTTACAAACAACACGGCACCTGTATAGCTCACTCAGACTTTTTTGTCTCTCACCAACGATTTTTCCTCCCACACGTTCACCACTTTCTCAAGCACATTTCTGCTCTTCACAGTCAACCCACCATACCAACACATAAATGAGAAAGTTAGAACAGATTCCAAGAAGCATGAATAAAATGTCCGAAGAATGTCAGTATTCACATGAAATGATCGCAGCTTGCGAAGACAATATAATCTGGTTTGACATTTTTTTTGTGGACACTCAACATGGGATTTAAAATTCAGCTTATTATCTATAAAAGTTCCTAAATATTTGTATGATTCAACACGTTCTACTTCAGCACCTTTGATAAAAAGTGGTGGTACAGCTTTTGGATTCTTTCTAAAATCAATCAACATTTCTTTCGTTTTTGTACATTCAGATCAAGATAGTTATGATCGCACCAGTCAACAAATCTTTGAACCTCCTTGAAGTAAACAGAATCAGAGTTGGAAAGATCCACAAGTGCTGAGTCATCTGAATATTTAATGTACAAAGTTGAATCACTTCCTGAACAATCATTTGTGTACAGAGTAAAAAACTGGTGATAAAACAGTACCCTGGGGTGCGCCAGTTGAAATGACTCTGGAAGACGAAACAACACTTTGATATCGAACAGACTGTGTCCTCTGTGTAAGAAAATCAATTATCCAAAGAATGAGCTTGTTACCCACATTTATGTTAATGAGTTTCTTTGCCATCAGATGTGGTTGTATGGTGTTGAATGCTGATGAGAAATCAATAAAGAGAATGCGTACAAAGGAGGCAGGTTTTTCGAGGTGTGAAAAAGCATGATGGAGAAGTGTGAGTGTGGCATCATCTGTTGATCTGTTCTGTTGGTATGCGAACTGAAACGGGTCTTGGTACTGTGTAGTATCTTTTAAAACATAACTGAGGACAATTCTTTCAAGACATTTCATTGCAACAGATGTGAGGGCAACTGGTCGGTAATCATTTAAACAGCTTGGGTTGCGTTTTTTTTGGGAACAGGACATACAGTGGCATTTTTCCATAAAACAGGAATTATACATTCTCTAAGTGACCAGGTAAACAAACGACTGTAAACATAGGAGAGCTGAGAAGCACACACCTTCAACAATTTTCCACAGATATTATCAGGGCCCATTGCCTTTCTCACATTTAAACGTTTGAAAAAACAACTGAACATCATTTTCCTCAATCACAACAGAATCACTTCCATCAACATCGTTTTTAACATTGCTTTGGAGTTCTTCCTTCACTTCCTTTAATTCTTTACTAAAATCTTTATCATCAAATCTACAGTAAAAATCGTTCAGCTTTTCTGCAAATTGCTTCTGTTCTTTTGCTGTTTTTTTTGTTACTAATATTTTGGTTTGAACACATTTTCCTGAACCTGATAAAACCTTTATTTCCTTTCCATGCATCTCGCATATTTCCATTCTGGAACATGTTTTCAACTTTTCTCTTGTAAGCTCTCTTTGATTCTTCAATCTCCGTTTGCAGTTTCTTTTGTACAACCTTACGATCGCTTTTATTGCCTGATTGAAAAGCTCTTTTTTTTCTCATTTAGAGTTATTTTCAGAGATTTTGTAACCCAAGGTTTTGTTGTTGGGAATATTTTGATAGTTTTAGTAGGTACAATCATGTGTTCACAGAAAGAAATGTAGCTGGAAATAACATCGGTGGCTTCGTTAATGTCAAAACTAGAATTCAAAAACAAATTCCAATCTGTACATTCAAAACAAGCCTGTAATTCATCAACACTTTCTTGTGTCCAACACTGCACTTGCTTTTTAGTGATAGGTTGTGTTTTCACTTTTGGTCTGTAAGCTGGCAAGAGATGAATGGCATTGTGATCAGACTGACCAACACAGGGGGGAGCTGAACACACTTGTATGCAGATGGTATATTACAGTAGCATAAATCAAGTATTTTATCCTTTCTTGTAAAACATGACACATACTGTTTAAAAGAAGGCAGAATTGAATTGAGGTCACAGTCATTAAAATCTCCGAGTCCCAAGCCTTATTGTCCTGGGGTCACAATATCCGGGCTGGATGGTCTACGGGCAGATGGCCAATATTTGGTCCTCTTCAGTCATGACCAGATCAGATGGTGGACAACAGAAGTGAGACCCTTGCCTTCCCTGCAAACGTCGACCAGACCATCACGTCATTTGTTCATTCATGAATAAACTACCCCGGACCCTATCATAAATATGATATCGTATCTGAGCAAACTGTCTCATGTCGGTCTACAACGTGCTCATTTATGAAAGAACTTCCCTTACGCTGCACAATAATGTTGTACATTTCGGAACAAATTTCTTCCAGAGTAACCCAGCAGTAGTTAATTTATAAACGATGTTTAGCTAGGTCACTCTAACAATTGTGCGTTCATGGAGAAACTTTCGTCAGGTCATATCCTTTTATGTTCTCGTTCATGGACGAATTTTTGTTGGGCCACCTATCTTTTGTTCATTCATAAATGAACTATCCTTACATCACCGTATCAATTCTTGATTTATGAGAGAAAAAAAAATCACCGAGTCAGTCTCTGTTAGTTCACAAACTGTTCCTAGGTTACGATATGCTTTGTTCATTTGTAAATAAACCTTCGCTAAATCACCTTACAATTTGCTCATTCGCCAATGAACTTTTCCTGGATCATCCTCACCCTAATATTCATTTATTCATGACAAATTTCTCCCGCATTATCGAATCACATGATTATCTATAGCACAACTAGCTTCAGGGTACCATTTCATTTGCTCATCATGACATTTTCCTCTGGTTGCTTATCATCTGTTCATTGGTGAGATATTGTTCCCACAGTTATGCTATACTGTATCCACTTCTAGTTTTTTTCCCTAGGTCATGCCTTTATTTGTTCAGTCGAGAAAGGAATTCACCAGGCCACCCTATCACCTGGTCATACACTGGGATACCTACACCCAGGTCATCCTGATATCTGGCCACACAATGAGCGACCTTCAGCCGGGTCATTCTTTCATAATGAAATCAATATAAGCATTTCTGTCTTTATTAATGTAGAATATATGCTGTTATACTGACTGTAAACAAGAAGGATGAGATTATGATCTTAAAAACCGTTATAGTATTGTTTTTCTTAGTGATGATGACGATAATGATTATGACGATGGCGAAGACGGTGACGACGACGACGACGACAACAACAACCAAGACGACGGAAATGGTGATGATGATGATGATGATGATGATGATGATGATGATGATGATGATGATGATGATGATGATAAGGAGTATGGGAGGCAAAGGACCAACAAAACAAAAAAAAGCATGAGAGAGAGAGAGAGAGAGAGAGAGAGAGAGAGAGAGAGAGAGAGAGAGAGAGAGAGAGAGAGAGAGAGAGAGAGACTCAACTAAACACAACTCAACTCAACTCAAATAGTTTAACTGCAAAGCCACCGACCTATCTGCAAAGAGGTCAAAAACAAAAGAAGAACACGTACGCGATCTCGGCGCATATACTGAAAATTATGAAAGAAAATATTTGCATATCAAAAATGTATGTTCTTTCCTGCCATTACTCAGGCATTTGTATGTTAACTGATAGTAGTTCTTCTCTTCGTTTCCGTGCTTTGGAAATGAACATAGCTACAGAGCGAGCTACAATTCTCTTTTCAATTTGCAGTAAAAGAAACAAGGACAGTTGATGAAAATTTCTAGTATGAAGCAAAGTGTATTTATCTCTTAAATCTTTATAGGATGGACAAACAATACAAAAATGTATTCCGTCCGCGATTTGATTACAGAATGGACAGTTTTTTGGAGTTTAGTGTATATCTTTGATGGACATTCAAATTACTAATACCAAGTCGAAATCTCACGAACACTTTGCGAAATTTAGAAATTGTAATATCAGTTAAATATTCTCAGGCTGCCATAAAGATTTGAAGGAACGACATGTTGAACATCTGTCACTCTTAAGTATTTTACTATCCCAATATTTTCTATAACAGTCAGTCATGCGTTGTTTAAGTTCACGTAAAACAGTTTCTTGTAATTCATTCCTCCGTTTAACCAAACAAACAAAAGAAAAGCCATACGTATCCGAGCCATGTTATATCGAATACCCCCAAGTTGGTGTTACACGCCGATTTCTTGTATAATAAAATAAGTATGATTTTTTAATTTTAATATGCTTGTTTTGGTAGTCTAGCGAGTGACTGCTTTTGCAGTTTTGAACCAGTAGCGCATTGATTTTATTGCACTATCTACAGAGAGAGAGAGAGAGAGAGAGAGAGAGAGAGAGAGAGAGAGAGAGAGAGAGAGAGAGAGAGAGAGAGAGAGAGAGAGAGAGAGGGTTATTTGCAGCAGCTTGAGCAAAGCACGACATTCTTAATGTGATCGACAGAGAGATGCTGGGCAGCCTGACAGAATACAAACCGCTTTCCAGATCTGCGCATCCCATTAGCTGTGACTACTGCATTGCAGGGTAGGTGTGTCTGCCCCATTAGCTGTGACTGCTGTAGACCTGTGTACCCCATTAGCTGTGACTGCTGTAGGTCTGTGTACCCCATTAGCTGTGACTGCTGTAGGCCTGTGTACCCCATTAGTTGTGACTGCTGTAGGTCTGTGTACCCATTAGCTGTGACTGCTGTAGGTCTGTGTACCCCCATTAGCTGTGACTGCTGTAGGTCTGTGTACCCCATTAGCTGTGACTGGGGCATTGCAGGGTAGGTGTGTGTACCTTATTAGCTGTGACTGCTGTAGGTGTGTGTACCCCATTAGCTGTGTGACTGCTGACTGCTGCATTGTAGGGTAGGTGTGTGTACCCCATTAACTGTGACTACTGTAGGTGTATGTACCCATTAACTGTGACTGCTGTAGGTGTGTGTACCCCATTAGCTGTGACTGCTGCATTGCCCATTAGCTGTGACGGGTAGGGTAGGTCTGTGTACCCCATTAGCTGTGACTGCTGTAGGTGTGTGTACCCCATTAGCTGTGACTGCTGTAGGTGTGTGTACCCCATTAGCTGTGACTGCTGTAGGTGGTCTGTGTACCCCATTAGCTGTGACTGCTGTAGGTGTGTGTACCCATTAGCTGTGACTGCTGTAGGTGTGTGTACCCCATTAGCTGTGACTGTTGTAGGTGTGTCTACCCCCATTAGCTGTGACTGTTTTGCTTTGCATGTTGGTACGGGCAGGCAAACTACGTCTTCTTGGCTGTCATTATGCGAAAAAGAAAAGCAAATTGCTTTTTTTCTTTAGATGTTCAGACACAGAATAGTTTGAGTTATTATCAATGAGAGCTTATATCTGGTTGTTCCTTGGAATATCAGGCCAACTCTCGGTGCTGTGAGCAAATCACAATTTTCAGCAAAAGGGAGTCAGTAACATTAAATGACGTGAACTAACTTTCCCAAACTTCTTTTCCGAATAAGCTGACACAACTAGGTACTGGAATGAATGGATTATGCACAAATGGTTTGTGTGAGATTGTCTGAGTGTTTGTTGTTGCCCAGGATAACAGGTTTAAAGCTGTTCGATTGTCCAAACTTATACGTACAACCGCCACATCCAACGGCGAAAAAAAAAAGCGAATTCCCGCTCCGTTAGTTCGCATTTAGGTAGACACCCATCTCCAGTGCTATTATCGATGTAGAGAAACACCCCAAGGAACATTGCTCAAGGTGGCAACCCAAAGGCCATGGTCTATGATGACCGAACAAAAATGGAAACACTTCTCGAAGGAAGCATCTGAACTTTTTCTGGCGCCGAGCAATCCCCGAGCTTGCTGTAGTGTTTCATGCGCCGCTGGAAGCAAGATTCCAGACACATCACGCCCACGATAAGGACACGAGATAAATGACATCGCTAACATCTTCCAGAAGTTGATCTCGATGTGAGCTGGAGTACTCGATCAAGTAAAAAAAGGCAAAAACCGACCACAAGTCTGAAATTGCATTACAGATCTCTGTGGTCAGAAAGTTGTACAGGACAGCAAAAAGTATTGACTTTTCCTGATAGCAGCAGAAGTTTAAAAACAGCTCTACGTGGGGAACAAAATGTCACAGGCAGAAAAAAGCAGACTAACACTATAAAATCAGAACAGTGATGGCTGTCATAAACACGAACTAGGGGCAGCATAGCAGTAAGCCCAACCAAAGTTCCCACATGGTGAAGAGTTTCACCACAAGCCTCTGGTATGCTCCTAAACCTGATCAAACCTTCAGTATAGGAAGAACTTCACGCACTTGACATTATAATGACGAGGTTTATCAAACCTTTGCTATGATTAAAGTATTTACAGCCATCAATATAACGACAAGCGTCCAACATATTAGAGATTTATCAGGCCTACAATACTGTGAGAAGCCTCAATAAGCTTTCAATAGTGAAGTGGATAAAGTGAATATAGTGAGAAAAAAAAATTACTTCAGCAAAGTTCTACTATATCAACAAACTTCACCCAACTTCCAATGCAATAACGAATCTCACCCTTCTAAGCTTTCAATGTAATGACCAAGCCCCAAATATAACTTAATCTTCAATCCTCCAGACCATCACCAAGCCTAAAAAATTGTGAGGAACATCACAAAACCTCCAATATTGACATGATGACTTGTCTTCAGAAAATCTGCATCGAGCCTGTGACATGATTCAGACTACATGATGACTTGTCTTCAGAAAATCTCTGCATCCAGCCTGTGACATGATTCAGACTACATGATGACTTGTCTTCAGAAATCTGCATCCAGCCTGTGACATGATTCAGACTACATGATGACTTGTCTTCAGAAAATCTGCATCCAGCCTGTGACATGATTCTGACTACATGATGACTTGTCTTCAGAAAATC
>JADBJO010007505.1:14108-24108 GCA_016801955.1 Conus betulinus | reverse complement strand
CTTCAGACAAAAGACCATCTTAAGTGAAAGGGACACAGCTAAAGACAAAGGCGACAATCTCCTGCCATACAGATTCGACTTTCATCGATTCATCCTACAGGATAGCTCCAAGTCCATGGAGAACTTTGTTGAATACAGGATCGTCCATCTGAAGTCCTCAATCTCTCCAAGTCATAGTGCCAGCAAACTGCATAATCCTCACTGCACTGATACAGGAGCTCAGCAGATTGTAGTGGCACGGACATTGGCATTGCCAGAGGCCTGCACCGGCCTGACATTAAACACCACCACGGACATTGGCATTGCCAGAGACCCTGCACCGGCCAGACTTTAAACACCACGGACAGTGGCATTGCCAGAGGCCTCCACCGGCCAGACTTTAAACACCACGGACATTGGCATTGCCAGAGGCCTCCACCGGCCAGACTTTAAACACATTGCCGGACATTGGCATTGCCAGAGGCCTCCACCGGCCAGACTTTAAACACCACGGACATTGGCATTGCCAGGGCCTCCACCGGCCAGACTTTAAACACCACGGACATTGGCATTGCCAGAGCTACACCGGCCAGACTTCTACACACCACGGACATTGGCATTGCCAGAGGCCTACACCGTCCAGACCTCTGACACCACGGACATTGGCATTGCCAGAGCTTATACCGGCCAGACCTCTGACACCACGGACATTGGCACTGCCAAAAGCTTACACCGGCCAGACCTCTAACACCGTTCTGGCAGAATCCCAATCTAAATACGAAGTGCCCAGTATCATGATGGGTATATTGGCTCCGTTTCTTTCTAGCAGTGTTGAAATATTAGTGATGGAATCGCCAGCGGAAGACCTACAGGTCTGCAATTTTCTTGAGAAAGCAGAGACAGGGGAATGTCAACGAATTTGTGTATTCGTGGTGGTCGAGGCCATCGCCGTCATTGTTGCCGTTGTCGTCTTCTTCATCTTTTATTGCGTCGCTGTCATCCTGTTCTAAATCCTCGAATGTTTTCTGCTGTTTTTTCCCCTCCTCCCCTCGTTCTGTGGCATGTCAAATGGTTTGGCAGGTGTGGCAGCATTTGCCATGACAACGACACATGCTGGCAACATGCCCCTGACGGGAACCTCTGGGAACATTCTGGAATTGCAGAGCTGTCCTGGCTAATGTAACATGATCGGGCTGAGGCGACTAGTCTTTCACACACACACACACACACACACACACACACACACACACACACACACACACACACACACACACACACACACGCACACACACACTCACGCTCACACTCACGAAATAAAATAGCATTTGACATGCCCACCTGGGAAATCAATAAATGATGCTAAGAATAAACCCGAATTTAAATGTTACATAATAGCTGGTGAAGTCACTTTTCAACGTCTAAAAGATTGATTGAATGATAATCGTTATTTCCAGAGCAAAAGATAAGCAAGCATACTTTTTCATCCGGCTCTTGCCCTGGGGACTATGCGTGACTAGTATCTAAAGCTTACAAAACATTTGACAAACATACGTACATATCTTTAAAAACACATAACCATGTGGATGAGTTGTGTCCCTCCATCAACATCGTCGCGCAGATAAATGAATAAAAACAAACATTGGAACAACAGACAAGAATAATCGAATTGACTATAACACACACACACACACACACGCACGCACGCACGCACGCACACACGCACGCACGCACGCACGCACGCGCGGGTAGTGAGAACGATAATACTAGGGTCATTAATCACTCCACACACACACACACACACACACACACACACACACAAACACGCGCGCGCGGCGCGTAGTGAGATCGATAATACTAGGGTCATTAATCAATCAGGGACAATCCACCGATTGAAGCAATGACCACACCACTCATTTATCAAGATATAATAGCAATCATTAGTGAAAACAAGAGTGCACATACCTCTCATTCATCATGATGTGTTTACAAGAGAGAGAGAGAGAGAGAGAGAGAGAGAGAGAGAGAGAGAGAGAGAGAGAGAGAGAGAGAGAGAGAGAGAGAGAGAGAGAGAGAGAGAGAGAGAGAGAGAGAGAGAGAGAGAGAGAGGAGAGAGGCTGGAGCCGACTCTAAGAGGCGCCACATGCTAATTGAGATGTGACTTCTTTGCAGTGCCTTTTCCCACATAAACCCCTGTCCTGGTGGGCCGTGCTGTGCTGCTTTCTGGAGTCACTTGGCGTCTCTTCTTCCTTCAGCTCCTCAGTCACCATGTCTCTCTTGGCCTTCCCTTTTGTCTTTGACCACCATTTCCTTTCTGTTGATCCCAGCCCCTGTCTGTTAGTCTGTGTGTGGCCTGTTATTTCCTTGATCTTGAGGTTGTCCTTTACCATGTCCACTGCCTCCCGAACTTCCGTTGTTTTATTTTTTGTGTGTTTGTTTTGTTTTTTTTTCCCCTGCTATCCATTAGCCGCGCCTGGACTGATCTGACAACGTCGTCCTTGGAGTCTTCAAGCATGTCAGCGACGATGCGTTACCCATTTTGTATTCCTCGAGGATAAATTATAGCGGAAACTCCAGATTTTCTTGGCAACAGTAGAGTGCCACGTCACTAAAACCAGGTAGGACACTAAACCATTCGCTTGTGTATTTCTTGATGTTCGCCTCCATTGATTCTACAGTGCTAGTGATAATATTGTATATATCAGAAGAGTATCAGTAGAGCCGGATACAGTGCTAGTGATAAATACTGTGTATCAGTAGAGCCGGATACAGTACAGTGCTAGTGATAATACTGTGTATCAGTAGAGCCGGATACAGTACAGTGCTAGTGCTAGTGATAATACTGTGTATCAGTAGAGCCGGATACAGTGCTAGTGATAATACTGTGTATCAGTAGAGCCGGATACAGTGCTAGTGATAATACTGTGATAAGTACTGTACAGTATGCTAGTATAATACTGTGTATCAGTAGAGCCGGATACAGTACAGTGCTAGTGATAATACTGTGTATCAGTAGAGCCGGATACAGTACAGTGCTAGTGATAATACTGTGTATCAGTAGAGCCGGATACAGTAGAGTGCTAGTGATACTGTGTATCAGTAGAGCCGGATACAGTGCAGTGCTAGTGATAATACTGTGTATCAGTAGAGCCGGATACAGTACAGTAATACTGTGTATCAGTAGTGGATACAGTGCTAGTGATAATACTGTGTATCAGTAGAGCCGGATACAGTACAGTGCTAGTGATAATACTGTGTATCAGTAGAGCCGGATACAGTACAGTGCTAGTGATAATACTGTGTATCAGTAGAGCCGGATACAGTACAGTGCTAGTGATAATACTGTGTATCAGTAGAGCCGGATACAGTACAGTGCTAGTGATAATACTGTGTATCAGTAGAGCCGGACAGTACAGTGCTAGTGATAATACTGTGTATCAGTAGAGCCGGATACATACAGTGCTAGTGATAATACTGTGTATCAGTAGAGCCGGATACAGTACAGTGCTAGTGATAATACTGTGTATCAGTAGAGCCGGATACAGTACAGTGCTAGTGATAATACTGTGTATCAGTAGAGCCGGATACAGTACAGTGCTAGTGATAATACTGATAATACTGTGTATCAGTAGAGCCGGATACAGTACAGTGCTAGTGATAATACTGTGTGTATCAGTAGAGCCGGATAGTGTGCTAGTGATAATACTGTGTATCAGTAGAGCCGGATACAGTGCTAGTGATAATACTGTGTGTCAGTAGAGCCGGATACAGTACAGTGCTAGTGATAATACTGTGTATCAGTAGAGCCGGATACACAGTGCTAGTGATAATACTGTATCAGTAGAGCCGGATACAGTACAGTGCTAGTGATAATACTGTGTATCAGTAGAGCCGGATACAGTACAGTGCTAGTGATAATACTGTGTATCAGTAGAGCCGGATACAGTACAGTGCTAGTGATAATACTGTGTATCAGTAGAGCCGGATAGTACAGTAGTGCTAGTGATAATACTGTGTATCAGTAGAGCCGGATACAGTGCTGCTAGTGATAATACTGTGTATCAGTAGAGCCGGATACAGTGCTAGTGATAGTGATAATACTGTGTAGTAGAGCCGGATACAGTACAGTGCTAGTGATAATACTGTGTATCAGTAGAGCCGGATACAGTACAGTGATAATACTAGTGTATCAGTAATAGTGATAATCTGTACAGTGTGGTGATAATATCAGTAGAGCCGGATACAGTGCAGTGCTAGTGATAATACTGTGTATCAGTAGAGCCGGATACAGTACAGTGCTAGTGATAATACTGTGTATCAGTAGAGCCGGATACAGTACAGTGCTAGTGATAATACTGTGTATCAGTAGAGCCGGACAGTACAGTGCTAGTGATAATACTGTGTATCAGTAGAGCCGGATACAGTACAGTGTGAGTAATAATACTGTGTATCAGTAGAGCCGGATACAGTGTGCTAGTGATAATACTGTGTATCAGTAGAGCCGGATACAGTGCTAGTGATAATACTGTGTATCAGTAGAGCCGGACAGTACAGTGCTAGTGATAATACTGTGTATCAGTAGAGCCGGATACAGTACAGTGTGCTAGTGATAATACTGTGTATCAGTAGAGCCGGATAGTGATACAGTGCTAGTGATAATATACTGTGTATACAGTAGAGTAGAGCCGGATACAGTACAGTGCTAGTGATAATAATGTGTATCAGTAGAGCCGGATACAGTGTGCTAGTGATAATACTGTGTATCAGTAGAGCCGGATACAGTACAGTGCTAGTGATAATACTGTGTATCAGTAGAGCCGGATACAGTGCTAGTGATAATACTGTGTATCAGTAGAGCCGGATACAGTGCTAGTGATAATACTGTGTATCAGTAGAGCCGGATACAGTGCTAGTGATAATACTGTGTATCAGTAGAGCCGGATACAGTGTAGTGATAATAGTATCAGTAGAGCCGGATACAGTACAGTGCTAGTGATAATACTGTGTATCAGTAGAGCCGGATACAGTACAGTGAGTGATAATACTGTGTATCAGTAGAGCCGGATACAGTGCTAGTGATAATACTGTGTATCAGTAGAGCCGGATACAGTGCTAGTGATAATACTGTGTATCAGTAGAGCCGGATACAGTACAGTGCTAGTGATAATACTGTGTATCAGTAGAGCCGGATACAGTGCAGTGCTAGTGATAATACTGTGTATCAGTAGAGCCGGATACAGTGCTAGTGAGTGATAATACTGTGTATCAGTAGAGCCGGATACAGTACAGTAGTGATAGTGATAGTACTGTGTACATCAGTAGAGCCGGATACAGTAGCAGGATACAGTGCTAGTGATAATACTGTGTATCAGTAGAGCCGGATACAGTACAGTGCTAGTGATAATACTGTGTATCAGTAGAGCCGGATACAGTACAGTGCTAGTGATAATAGTAGAGCCTGTGTATCAGTAGAGTGTATCAGTAGACAGGATACAGTACTAGTGATAATACTGTGTATCAGTAGAGCCGGATACAGTACAGTGCTAGTGATAATACTGTGTATCAGTAGAGCCGGATACAGTGCTAGTGATAATACTGTGTATCAGTAGAGCCGGATACAGTACAGTGCTAGTGATAATACTGTGTATCAGTAGAGAGCCGGATACAGTACAGTGCTAGTGATAATACTGTGTATCAGTAGAGCCGGATACAGTACAGTGCTAGTGATAATACTGTGTACAGTAGAGCCGGATACAGTACAGTGCTAGTGATAATACTGTGTATCAGTAGAGCCGGATACAGTACAGTGCTAGTGATAATACTGTGTATCAGTAGAGCCGGATACAGTACAGTGCTAGTGATAATACTGTGTATCAGTAGAGCCGGATACAGTACAGTGCTAGTGATAATACTGTGTATCAGTAGAGCCGGATACAGTGTGCTGATAATACTGTGTATCAGTAGAGCCGGATACAGTGCTAGTGATAATACTGTGTATCAGTAGAGCCGGATACAGTACAGTGCTAGTGATAATACTGTGTATCAGTAGAGCCGGATACAGTGCAGTGCTAGTGATAATACTGTGTATCAGTAGAGCCGGATACAGTACAGTGCTAGTGATAATACTGTGTATCAGTAGAGCCGGATACAGTACAGTGCTAGTGATAATACTGTGTATCAGTAGAGCCGGACAGTACAGTGCTAGTGATAATACTGTGTATCAGTAGAGCCGGATACAGTGCTAGTGATAATACTGTGATCAGTAGAGCCGGATACTGTGTGATCATACTGTGTATCAGTAGAGCCGGATACAGTGCTAGTGATAATACTGTGTATCAGTAGAGCCGGATACAGTACAGTGCTAGTGATAATACTGTGTATCAGTAGAGCCGGATACAGTACAGTGCTAGTGATAATACTGTGTATCAGTAGAGCCGGATACAGTACAGTGCTAGTGATAATACTGTGTATCAGTAGAGCCGGATACAGTACAGTGCTAGATATACTGTGTATCAGTAGCCGGATACAGTACTAGTGATAGTGATAATACTGTGTATCAGTAGAGCCGGACAGTACAGTGCTAGTGATAATACTGTGTATCAGTAGAGCCGGATACAGTGCTAGTGATAATACTGTGTGTATCAGTAGAGCCGGATACAGTACTAGTAGTGATAATACTGTGTATCAGTAGAGCCGGATACAGTACAGTGCTAGTGATAATACTGTGTATCAGTAGAGCCGGACAGTACAGTGCTAGTGATAATACTGTGTATCAGTAGAGCCGGATACAGTGCTAGTGATAATACTGTGTATCAGTAGAGCCGGACAGTACAGTGCTAGTGATAATACTGTGTATCAGTAGAGCCGGATACAGTGCTGCTAGTGATAATACTGTGTATCAGTAGAGCCGGATACAGTACAGTGCTAGTGATAATACTGTGTATCAGTAGAGCCGGATACAGTACAGTGCTAGTGATATACTGTGTATCAGTAGAGCCGGATACAGTGCTAGTGATAATACTGTGTATCAGTAGAGCCGGATACAGTGCTAGTGATAATACTGTGTATCAGTAGAGCCGGATACAGTGCTAGTGATAATACTGTGTATCAGTAGAGCCGGATACAGTACAGTGCTAGTGATAATACTGTGTATCAGTAGAGCCGGATACAGTACAGTGCTAGTGATTATACTGTGTATACTGGATACAGTACAGTATCAGTAGAGCCGGATACAGTGATAGTGATAGTATCAGTAGAGCCGACAGTACAGTGCTAGTGATAATACTGTGTATCAGTAGAGCCGGATACATACAGTGCTAGTGATAATACTGTGTATCAGTAGAGCCGGACAGTACAGTGCTAGTGATAATACTGTGTATCAGTAGAGCCGGATACAGTACAGTGCTAGTGATAATATACTGTGTATCAGTAGAGCCGGATACAGTACAGTGCTAGTGATAATACTGTGTATCAGTATCAGTAGAGCCGGATACAGTACAGTGCTAGTGATAATACTGTGTATCAGTAGAGCCGGATACAGTACAGTGCTAGTGATAATACTGTGTATCAGTAGAGCCGGATACAGTGTGCTAGTGATAATACTGTGTATCAGTAGAGCCGGATACAGTACAGTGCTAGTGATAATACTGTGTGTATCAGTAGAGCCGGATACAGTGCTAGTGATAATACTGTGTATCAGTAGAGCCGGAGTACAGTGCTAGTGATACTGTGTATCAGTAGAGCCGGATACAGTGCAGTGCTAGTGATATACTGTGTGTCAGTAGAGCCGGATACAGTACAGTGCTAGTGATAATACTGTGTATCAGTAGAGCCGGATACAGTGCTAGTGATAATACTGTGTATCAGTAGAGCCGATACAGTACAGTGCTAGTGATAATACTGTGTATCAGTAGAGCCGGATATACAGTGCTAGTGATAATACTGTGTATCAGTAGCCGGATACAGTGCTAGTGATAATACTGTGTATCAGTAGAGCCGGATACAGTACAGTGCTAGTGATAATACTGTGTATCAGTAGAGCCGGATACAGTGCTAGTGATAATACTGTGTATCAGTAGAGCCGGATACAGTACAGTGCTAGTGATATATACTGTGTATCAGTATCAGTAGAGCCGGATACAGTACAGTGCTAGTGATAATACTGTGTATCAGTAGAGCCGGATACAGTGCTAGTGATAATGTGTATCAGTAGAGCCAGTATACAGTACAGTGCTAGTGATAATACTGTGATAATACTGTATATCAGTAGAGCCGGATACAGTGCTAGTGCTAGTGATAATACTGTGTATCAGTAGAGCCGGATACAGTACAGTGCTAGTGATAATACTGTGTATCAGTAGAGCCGGATACAGTCAGTGCTAGTGATAATACTGTGTATCAGTAGAGCCGGATACAGTACAGTGCTAGTGATAATACTGTGTATCAGTAGAGCCGGATACAGTACAGTGCTAGTGATAATACTGTGTATCAGTAGAGCCGGATACAGTACAGTGCTAGTGATAATACTGTGTATCAGTAGAGCCGGATACAGTGCTAGTGAATACTGTGTATCAGTAGAGCCGGATACAGTACTAGTGATAATACTGTGTATCAGTAGAGCCGGATACAGTACAGTGCTAGTGATAATACTGTGTATCAGTAGAGCCGGATACAGTACAGTGCTAGTGATAATACTGTGTATCAGTAGAGCCGGATACAGTGCTAGTGATAATACTGTGTATCAGTAGAGCCGGATACAGTACAGTGCTAGTGATATACTGTGTATCAGTAGAGCCGGATACAGTACAGTGCTAGTGATAATACTGTGTATCAGTAGAGCCGGATACAGTACAGTAGTGATAATACTGTGTATCAGTAGAGCCGGATACAGTGCTAGTGATAATACTGTGTATCAGTAGAGCCGGATACAGTGCTAGTGAGTAATAACTGTGTATCAGTAGAGCCGGATACACCGTACAGTGCTAGTGATAATACTGTGTATCAGTAGAGCCGGATACAGTGCAGTGATAATACTGTGATACTGTGTATCAGTAGTAGAGCCGGATACAGTGCTAGTGATAATACTGTGTATCAGTAGAGCCGGATACAGTGCTAGTGATAATACTGTGTATCAGTAGAGCCGGATACAGTGCTAGTGATAATACTGTGTATCAGTAGAGCCGGATACAGTGCTAGTGATAATACTGTGTATCAGTAGAGCCGGATACAGTGCTAGTGATAATACTGTGTATCAGTAGAGCCGGATACAGTACAGTGTAGAGCTAGTGATAATACTGTGTATCAGTAGAGCCGGGATACAGTACAGTGCTAGTGATAATACTGTGTCAGTAGAGCCGGATACAGTACAGTGCTAGTGATAATACTGTGTATCAGTAGAGCCGGATACAGTGCTAGTGATAATACTGTGTATCAGTAGAGCCGGATACAGTACAGTGCTAGTGATAATACTGTGTATCAGTAGCCGGATACAGTACAGTGCTAGTGATAATACTGTGTATCAGTAGAGCCGGATACAGGATACAGTGCTAGATAATACTGTGTATCAGTAGAGCCGGATACAGTACAGTGCTAGTGATAATACTGTGTATCAGTAGAGCCGGATACAGTACAGTGCTAGTGATAATACTGTGTATCAGTAGAGCCGGATACAGTACAGTGCTAGTGATACAGTGTGTATAGTGATAATACAGTACAGTGTGATATCAGTAGAGCCGGTACAGTGCTAGTGATAATACTGTGTATCAGTAGAGCCGGATACAGTACAGTGCTAGTGATAATACTGTGTATCAGTAGAGCCGGATACAGTACAGTGCTAGTGATAATACTGTATCAGTAGAGTGACAGTACAGTGCTAGTGATAATACTGTGTATCAGTAGAGCCGGATACAGTACAGTGCTAGTGATAATACTGTGTATCAGTAGAGCCGGATACAGTGCTACAGTGCTAATACTGTGTATAATACTGTGTATCAGTAGAGCCGGATACAGTGCAGTGCTAGTGATA
>JADBJO010007505.1:0-13315 GCA_016801955.1 Conus betulinus | reverse complement strand
TTATCACTAGCACTGTACTGTATCCGGCTCTACTGATACACAGTATTATCACTAGCACTGTACTGTATCCGGCTCTACTGATACACAGTATTATCACTAGCACTGTACTGTATCCGGCTCTACTGATACTGATACACAGTATTATCACTAGCACTGTATGTATCCGGCTCTATCCGGCTCTACACACATTATTATCACTAGCACTGTACTGTATCCGGCTCTACTGATACACAGTATTCACTATCACTGCACTGTACTGTATCCGGCTCTACTGATACACAGTATTCACTAGCACTGTACTGTATCCGGCTCTACTGATACACAGTATTATCACTAGCACTGTACTGTATCCGGCTCTACTGCTCTACTGATACACAGTATTATCACTAGCACTGTACTGTATATCGGCTCTACTGATACACAGTATTATCACACTGTACTATCCGGCTCTACTGATACACAGTATTATCACTAGCACTGTACTGTATCCGGCTCTACTGATACACAGTATTATCACTAGCACTGTACTGTATCCGGCTCTACTGATACACAGTATTATCACTAGCACTGTACTGTATCCGGCTCTACTGATACACAGTATTATTATCACTAGCACTGTATCCGGCTCTACTGATACACAGTATTATCACTAGCACTGTACTGTATCCGATCTACTGATACACAGTATTACTAGCACTGTACTGTATCCGGCTCTACTGATACACAGTATTATCACTAGCACTGTACTGTATCCGGCTCTACTGATACACAGTATTATCACTAGCACTGTACTGTATCCGGCTCTACTGATACACAGTATTATCACTACTGCACTGTATCCGGCTCTACTGATACAGTATTATCACTAGCACTGTACTGTATCCGGCTCTACTGATACACAGTATTTATCACTAGCACTGTATCCGGCTCTACTGATACACAGTATTATCACTAGCACTGTATCCGGCTCTACTGATACACACATTATCACTAGCACACTGTATCCGGCTCTACTGATACACAGTATTATCACTAGCACACTGTATCCGGCTCTACTGATACACAGTATTATCACTAGCACTGTATCCGGCTCTACTGATACACACTATTATCACTAGCACTGTACACAGTATCCACTAGCACTGTACTCCGATGATACACAGTATTATCACTAGCACTGTACTGTATCCGGCTCTACTGATACACAGTATTATCACTAGCACTGTATCCGGCTCTACTACTGATACACAGTATTATCACTAGCACTGTATCGGCTCTACTACACAGTATTATCACTAGCACTGTACTGTATCCGGCTCTACTGATACACAGTATTATCACTAGCACTGTACTGTATCCGGCTCTACTGATACACAGTATATCACTAGCACTGTACTGTATCCGGCTCTACTGATACACAGTATTATCACTAGCACTGCACTGTATCCGGCTCTACTGATACACAGTATTATCACTAGCACTGTACTGTATCCGCTCTACTGATACACAGTATTATCACTAGCACTGTACTGTATCCGCTCTACTGATACACAGTATTATCACTAGCACTGTACTGTATCCTGCTACACACTCACTACACTGTAGTATATCACTGATACACAGTATTATCACTACTGTACACAGTATTATGATACACAGTATTATCACTACTGTATATCCGGCTCTACTGATACACAGTATTATCACTAGCACTGTACTGTATCCGGCTCTACTGATACACAGTATTATCACTAGCACTGTACTGTATCCGGCTCTACTGATACACAGTATTATCACTAGCACTGTACTGTATCCGGCTCTACTGATACACAGTATTATCACTAGCACTGTACTGTATCCGGCTCTACTGATACACAGTATTATCACTAGCACTGTATCCGGCTCTACTGATACACAGTATTATCACTAGCACTGTACTGTATCCGGCTCTACTGATACACAGTATTATCACTAGCACTGTATCCGGCTCTACTGATACACAGTATTATACTACTACTGTACTGTATCCGGCTCTACTGATACACAGTATTATCACTAGCACTGTACTGTATCCGGCCTCTACTGATACACAGTATTATCACTAGCACTGATACTGTATCCGGCACTATGTATCCGGCTCTACACACAGTATTATCACTAGCACTGTATCCGGCTCTACTGATACACAGTATTATCACTAGCACTGTATCCGGCTCTACTGATACACAGTATTATCACTAGCACTGTATCCGGCTCTACTGATATACACAGTATTATCACTACACTGTATCCGGCTCTACTGATACACAGTATTATCACTAGCACTGTATCCGGCTCTACTGATACACAGTATTATCACTAGCACTGTACTGTATCCGCTCTACTGATACACAGTATTATCACTAGCACTGTACTGTATCCGGCTCTACTGATACACAGTATTATCACTAGCACTGTACTGTATCCGGCTCTACTGATACACAGTATTATCACTAGCACTGTACTGTATCCGGCTCTACTGATACACAGTATTATCACTAGCACTGTACTGTATCCGGCTCTACTGATACACAGTATTATCACTAGTACTGTATCCGGCTCTACTGATACACAGTATTATACTAGCACTGTATCCGGCTCTACTGATACACAGTATATCACTAGCACTTGTATCCGCTCTACTGATACACAGTATTATCACTAGCACTGTACTGTATCCGGCTCTACTGATACACAGTATTATCACTAGCACTGTACTGTATCCGGCTCTACTGATACACAGTATTATCACTAGCACTGTACTGTATCCGGCTCTACTGATACACAGTATTATCACTAGCACTGTACTGTATCCGGCTCTACTGATACACAGTATTATCACTAGCACTGTATAGCACTGTATCCGGCTCTACTGATACACAGTATTATCACTAGCACTGTACTGTATCCGGCTCTACTGATACACAGTATTATCACTAGCACTGTACTGTATCCGGCTCTACTGATACACAGTATTATCACTAGCACTGTATCCGGCTCTACTGATACACACTGTATTATCACAGTATTATCACTAGCACTGTACTGTATCCGGCTCTACTGATACACAGTATTATCACTAGCACTGTACTGTATCCGGCTCTACTGATACACAGTATTATCACACTGTACTGTATCCGGCTCTACTGATACACAGTATTATCACTAGCACTGTACTGTATCCGGCTCTACTGATACACAGTATTATCACTAGCACTGTACTGTATCCGGCTCTACTGATACACAGTATTATCACTAGCACTGTACTGTATCCGGCTCTACTGATACACAGTATTATCACTAGCACTGTGTATCCGGCTCTACTGATACACAGTATTATCACTAGCACTGTACTGTATCCGGCTCTACTGATACACAGTATTATCACTAGCACTGTACTGTATCCGGCTCTACTGATACACAGTATTATCACTAGCACTGTACTGTATCCGGCTCTACTGATACACAGTATTATCACTAGCACTGTGTATCCGGCTCTACTGATACACAGTATTATCACTAGCACTGTATCCGGCTCTACTGATACACAGTATTATCACTAGTACTGTATCCGGCTCTACTGATACACAGTATTATCACTAGCACTGTACTGTATCCGGCTCTACTGATACACAGTATTATCACTATCCGCTCTACTGATACACAGTAGTATCCTGGCTCTACTGCTCTACTGATACACAGTATTATCACTAGCACTGTATCCGGCTCTACTGCTCTACTGATACACACAGTTTATCACTAGCACTGTACTGTATCCGGCTCTACTGATACACAGTATTATCACTAGCACTGTACTGTATCCGGCTCTACTGATACACAGTATTATCACTAGCACTGTACTGTACTCTACTGATACACAGTATTATCACTAGCACTGTATCCGGCTCTACTGATACACAGTATTATCACTAGCACTGTATCCGGCTCTACTGATACACAGTATTATCACTAGCACTGTACTGTATATCCGGCTCTACTGATACACAGTATTATCACTAGCACTGTACTGTATCCGGCTCTACTGATACACAGTATTATCACTAGCACTGTATGTATCCGGCTCTACTGATACACAGTTATCACTAGCACTGTACTGTATCCGGCTCTACTGATACACAGTATTATCACTAGCACTGTATCCGGCTCTACTGTATCCGGCTCTACTGATACACAGTATTATCACTAGCACTGTATCCGGCTCTACTGATACACAGTATTATCACTAGCACTGTACTGTATCCGGCTCTACTGATACACAGTATTATCACTAGCACTGTACTGTATCCGGCTCTACTGATACACAGTATTATCACTAGCACTGTATCCGGCTCTACTGATACACAGTATTATCACTAGCACTGTATCCGGCTCTACTGATACACAGTATTATCACTAGCACTGTACTATCCGGGCTCTACTGATACACAGTATTATCACTAGCACTGTACTGTATCCGGCTCTACTGATACACAGTATTATCACTAGCACTGTACTGTATCCGGCTCTACTGATACACAGTATTATCACTAGCACTGTACTGTATCCGGCTCTACTGATACACAGTATTATCACTAGCACTGTATCCGGCTCTACTGCTGATACACAGTATTATCACTAGCACTGTATCCGGCTCTACTGATACACAGTATTATCACTAGCACTACTATCCGGCTCTACTGATACACAGTATTATCACTAGCACTGTACTGTATCCGGCTCTACTGATACACAGTATTATCACTAGCACTGTACTGTATCCGGCTCTACTGATACACAGTATTATCACTAGCACTGTACTGTATCCGGCTCTACTGATACACAGTATTATCACTAGCACTGTACTGTATCCGGCTCTACTGATACACAGTATTATCACTAGCACTGTATCCGGCTCTACTGATACACAGTATTATCACTAGCACTGTACTGTATCCGGCTCTACTGATACACAGTATTATCACTAGCACTGTACTGTATCCCGGCTCTACTGATACACAGTATTATCACTAGCACTGTACTGTATCCGGCTCTACTGATACACAGTATTATCACTAGCACTGTACTGTATCCGGCTCTACTGATACACAGTATTATCACTAGCACTGTACTGTATCCGGCTCTACTGATACACAGTATTATCACTAGCACTGTATCCGGCTCTACTGATACACAGTATTATCACTAGTACTGTATCCGCTCTACTGATACACAGTATTATCACTAGCACTGTGTATCCGGCTCTACTGATACACAGTATATATCACTAGCACTGTACTGTATCCGCTCTACTGATGATACACAGTATTATCACTAGCACTGTATGTATCCGGCTCTACTGATACACAGTATTATCACAGCACTGTACTGTATCCGGCTCTACTGATACACAGTATTATCACTAGCACTGTGTATCCGGCTCTACTGATACACAGTATTATCACTAGCACTGTACTGTATCCGTCTACTGATACACAGTATTATCACTAGCACTGTACTGTATCCGGCTCTACTGATACACAGTATTATCACTAGCACTGTACTGTATCCGCTCTCTGATACACAGTATTATACACAGTATCCGGCTCTACTGATACACAGTATTATCACTAGTACTATCCGGCTCTACTGATACACAGTATTATCACTAGCACTGTACTGTATCCGGCTCTACTGATACACAGTATTATCACTAGCACTGTACTGTATCCGGCTCTACTGATACACAGTATTATCACTAGCACTGTACTGTATCCGGCTCTACTGATACACAGTATTATCACTAGCAGCACTGATACTGTATCACTAGCACTGTACTGTATCCGGCTCTACTGATACACAGTATTATCACTAGCACTGTACTGTATCCGGCTCTACTGATACACAGTATTATCACACTGCACTGTATCCGGCTCTACTGATACACAGTATTATCACTACTACTGTACTGTATCCGGCTCTACTGATACAGTATTATTATCACTAGCACTGTATCCGGCTCTACTGATACACAGTATTATCACTAGCACTGTATGTATCCGCTCTCACTGATACACAGTATTATCACTAGCACTGTATGTATCCTACTGCTCTACTGATACACAGTATTATCACTAGCACTAGCTGTACTCCGGCTCTACTGATACACAGTATTATCACTAGCACTGGCTCTACTGATACACAGTATTATCACTAGCACTGTACTGTATCCGGCTCTACTGATACACAGTATTATCACTAGCACTGTACTGTATCCGGCTCTACTGATACACAGTATTATCACTAGCACTGTATCCGGCTCTACTGATACACAGTATTATCACTAGCACTGTACTGTATCCGGCTCTACTGATACACAGTATTATCACTAGCACTGTACTGTATCCGGCTCTACTGATACACAGTATTATCACTAGCACTGTATCCGGCTCTACTGATACACAGTATATTATCACTAGCACTGTATCCGGCTCTACTGATACACAGTATATCACTAGCACTGTACTGTATCCGGCTCTACTGATACACAGTATTATCACTAGCACTGTACTGTATCCGGCTCTACTGATACACAGTATTATCACTAGCACTGTATCCGGCTCTACTGATACACAGTATTATCATCAGCACTGTACTGTATCCGGCTCTACTGATACACAGTATATCACTAGCACTGTACTGTATCCGGCTCTACTGATACACAGTATTATCACTAGCACTGTACTGTATCCTAGCACTCTCTACTGATACACAGTATTATCACTAGCACTGTACTGTATCCGCTCTACTGATACACAGTATTATCACTAGCACTGTACTGTATCCGGCTCTACTGATACACAGTATTATCACTAGCACTGTATGTATCCGGCTCTACTGATACACAGTATTATCACTAGCACTGTATCCGGCTCTACTGATACACAGTATTATCACTAGCACTGTACTGTATCCGGCTCTACTGATACACAGTATTATCACTAGCACTGTACTGTATCCGGCTCTACTGATACACAGTATTATCACTAGCACTGTACTGTATCCGGCTCTACTGATACACAGTATTATCACTAGCACTGTACTGTATCCGGCTCTACTGATACACAGTATTATCACTAGCACTGTACTGTATCCGGCTCTACTGATACACAGTATTATCACTGTACTGTACTGTATCCGGCTCTACTGATACACAGTATTATCACTAGCACTGTATATCCGGCTCTACTGATACACAGTATTATCACTAGCACTGTATCCGGCTCTACTGATACACAGTATTATCACTAGCACTGTATATCCGGCTCTACTGATACACACAGTATTATCACTAGCACTGTACTGTATCCGGCTCTACTGATACACAGTATTATCACTAGCACTGTACTGTATCCGGCTCTACTGATACACAGTATTATCACTAGCACTGTACTGTATCCGGCTCTACTGATACACAGTATTCACTAGCACTGTACTGTATCCGGCTCTACTGATACACAGTATTATCACTAGCACTGTACTGTATCCGCTCTACTGATACACAGTATTATCACTAGCTGTACTGTATCCGGCTCTACTGATACACAGTATTATCACTACACACTGTACTAGTATCTGTATCGGCTCTACTGATACACAGTATTATCACTAGTACTGTATCCGGCTCTACTGATACACAGTATTATCACTAGCACTGTACTGTATCCGGCTCTACTGATACACAGTATTATCACTAGCACTGTACTGTATCCGGCTCTACTGATACACAGTATTATCACTAGCACTGTACTGTATCCGGCTCTACTGATACACAGTATTATCACTAGTACTGTATCCGGCTCTACTGATACACAGTATTATCACTAGCACTGTACTGTATCCGGCTCTACTGATACACAGTATTATCACTAGCACTGTACTGTATCCGGCTCTACTGATACACAGTATTATCACTAGCACTGTATCCGGCTCTACTGATACACAGTATTATCACTAGCACTGTATCCGGCTCTACTGATACACAGTATTATCACTACTGTACTGTATCCGGCTCTACTGATACACAGTATTATCACTAGCACTGTATCCGGCTCTACTGATACACAGTATTATCACTAGCACTGTATCCGGCTACTGTATCCGGCTCTACTGATACACAGTATTATCACTATCACTGTACTGTATCCGGCTCTACTGATACACAGTATTATCACTAGCACTGTACTGTATCCGGCTCTACTGATACACAGTATTATCACTAGCACTGTATCCGGCTCTACTGATACACAGTATTATCACTAGCACTGTACTGTATCCGGCTCTACTACACCGTATTATCACTAGCACTGTACTGTATCCGGCTCTACTGATACACAGTATTATCACTAGCACACACTGTATCCGGCTCTACTGATACACAGTATTATCACTAGCACTGTATCCGGCTCTACTGATACACAGTATTATCACTAGCACTGTACTGTATCCGGCTCTACTGATACACAGTATTATCACTAGCACTGTACTGTCCGGCTCTACTGATACACAGTATTATCACTAGCACTGTACTGTATCCGGCTCTCTACTGATACACAGTATTATCACTAGCACTGTACTGTATCCGGCTCTACTGATACACAGTATTATCACTAGCACTGTACTGTATCCGGCTCTACTGATACACAGTATTATCACTAGCACTGTACTGTATCCGGCTCTACTGATACACAGTATTATCACTAGCACTGTACTGTATCCGGCTCTACTGATACACAGTATTATCACTAGCACTGTACTGTATCCGGCTCTACTGATACACAGTATTATCACTAGCACTGTATGTATCCGGCTCTACTGATACACACAGTATTATCACTAGCACTGTACTGTATCCGGCTCTACTGATACACAGTATTATCACTAGCACTGTATCTGTATCCGGCTCTACTGATACACAGTATTATCACTAGCACTGTACTGTATCCGGCTCTACTGATACACAGTATTATCACTAGCACTGTACTGTATCCGGCTCTACTGATACACAGTATTCACTACACTGTACTGTATCCGGCTCTACTGATACACAGTATTATCACTAGCACTGTACTGTATACTGATACACAGTATCTACACTGATACACAGTATTACAGTATTATCACTAGCACTGTACTGTATCCGGCTCTACTGATACACAGTATTATCACTAGCACTGTATCCGGCTCTACTGATACACAGTATTATCACTAGCACTGTACTGTATCCGGCTCTACTGATACACAGTATTATCACTAGCACTGTACTGTATCCGGCTCTACTGATACACAGTATTATCACTAGCACTGTACTGTATCCGGCTCTACTGATACACAGTATTATCACTAGCACTGTATCCGGCTCCGGCTCTACTGATACACAGTATTATCACTAGCACTGTACTGTATCCGGCTCTACTGATACACAGTATTATCACTAGCACTGCACTGTATCCGGCTCTACTGATACACAGTATTATCACTAGCACTGTATGTATCCGGCTCTACTGATACACAGTATTATCACTAGCACTGTATCCGGCTCTACTGATACACAGTATTATCACTAGCACTGTACTGTATCCGGCTCTACTGATACACAGTATTATCACTAGCACTGTACTGTATCCGGCTCTACTGATACACAGTATTATCACTAGCTGTACTGTATCCGGCTCTACTGATACACAGTATTATCACTAGCACTACTGTATCCGGCTCTACTGATACACAGTATTATCACACTGTACTGTATCCGGCTCTACTGATACACAGTATTATCACTAGCACTGTACTGTATCCGGCTCTACTGATACACAGTATTATCACTAGCACTGTACTGTATCGGCTCTACTGATACACAGTATTATCACTAGCACTGTACTGTATCCGGCTCTACTGATACACAGTATTATCACTAGCAGCACTGTATCCGGCTCTACTGATACACACTGATACTAGCACTGTATCCGGCTCTACTGATACACAGTATTATCACTAGCACTGTACTGTATCCGGCTCTACTGATACACAGTATTATCACTAGCACTGTATCCGGCTCTACTGATACACAGTATTATCACTAGCACTGTATCCGGCTCTACTGATACACAGTATTATCACTACTGCACCGGCTCTACTGATACCGGCTCTCACTGATATCCGGCTCTACTGATACAGTATTATCACTAGCACTGTACTGTATCCGGCTCTACTGATACACAGTATTATCACTAGCACTGTACTGTATCCGGCTCTACTGATACACAGTATTATCACTAGCACTGTACTGTATCCGGCTCTACTGATACACAGTATTATCACTAGCACTGTATCCGGCTCTACTGATACACAGTATTATCACTAGCACTGTACTGTATCCGGCTCTACTGATACACAGTATTATCACTAGCACTGTACTGTATCCGGCTACTGATACACACAGTATTATCACTAGCACTGTACTGTATCCGGCTCTACTGATACACAGTATTATCACTAGCACTGTGTATCCGGCTCTACTGATACACAGTATTATCACTAGCACTGTATCCGGCTCTACTGATACACACAGTATTATCACTAGCTGTACTGTATCCGGCTCTACTGATACACAGTATTATCACTAGCACTGTACTGTATCCGGCTCTACTGATACACAGTATTATCACTAGCACTGTATCCGGCTCTACTGATACACAGTATGATCACACTAGCACTGTACTGTATCCGGCTCTACTGATACACAGTATTATCACTAGCACTGTATCCGGCTCTACTGATACACACAGTATTATCACTAGCACTGTACTGTATCCGGCTCTACTGATACACAGTATTATCACTAGCACTACTGTATCCGGCTCTACTGATACACAGTATATCACTAGCACTGTACTGTCCCGGCTCTACTGATACACAGTAGTATAGCACTGCACTGTATCCGGCTCTACTACTGATACACAGTATTATCACTAGCACTGTATGTATCCGGCTCTACTGATACACAGTATTATCACTAGCACTGTACTGTATCCGCTCTACTGATACACAGTATTATCACTAGCACTGTACTGTATCCGGCTCTACTGATACACAGTATTATCACTAGCACTGTACTGCCCGGCTCTACTGATACACAGTATTATCACTAGCAGCACTGTACTGTATCCGCTCTACTGATACACAGTACTATACACACTGTATTATCACTCTACTGATACACAGTATTATCACTAGCACTGTATCCCGGCTCTACTGATACACAGTATTATCACTAGCACTGTACTGTATCCGGCTCTACTGATACACAGTATTATCACTAGCACTGTATCCGGCTCTACTGATACACAGTATTATCACTAGCACTGTACTGTATCCGGCTCTACTGATACACAGTATTATCACTAGCACTGTACTGTATCCGGCTACTGATACACAGTATTATCACTAGCACTGTACTGTATCCGGCTCTACTGATACACAGTATTATCACTAGCACTGTACTGTATCCGGCTCTACTGATACACAGTATTATCACTAGCACTGTACTGTATCCGGCTCTACTGATACACAGTATTATCACTAGCACTGTACTGTATCCGGCTCTACTGATACACAGTATATCACTAGCACTGTACTGTATCCGGCTCTACTGATACACAGTATTATCACTAGCACTGTACTGTATCCGGCTCTACTGATATACACTATATTATCACTAGCACTGTACTGTATCCGGCTCTACTGATACACAGTATATCACTAGCACTGTACTGTATCCGGCTCTACTGATACACAGTATTATCACTAGCACTGTACTGTATCCGGCTCTACTGATACACAGTATTATCACTAGCACTGTACTGTATCCGGCTCTACTGATACACAGTATTATCACTAGCACTGTACTGTATCCGGCTCTACTGATACACAGTATTATCACTAGCACTGTACTGTATCCGGCTCTACTGATACACAGTATTATCACTAGCACTGTACTGTATCCGGCTCTACTGATACACAGTATTATCACTAGCACTGTACTGTATCCGGCTCTACTGATACACAGTATTATCACTAGCACTGTATCCGGCTCTACTGATACACACAGTATTATCACTAGCACTGTACTGTATCCGGCTCTACTGATACACAGTATTATCACTAGCACTGTACTGTATCCGGCTCTACTGATACACAGTATATCACTAGCACTGTATATCCGGCTCTACTGATACACAGTATTATCACTAGCACTGTATATCCGGCTCTACTGATACACAGTATTATCACTAGCACTGTACTGTATCCGGCTCTACTGATACAGTATTATCACTAGCACTGTACTGTATCCGGCTCTACTGATACACAGTATTATCACTAGCACTGTATCCGGCTCTACTGATACACAGTATTATCACTAGCACTGTACTGTATCCGGCTCTACTGATACACAGTATTATCACTAGCACTGTACTGTATCCGGCTCTACTGATTATCACACAGTATTCTCACTAGCACTGTATTATCACTAGCACTGTATCGGCTCTACTGATACACAGTATTATCTAGCACTAGCTCTACTGTACTGTATCCGTATCTCTACTGATACACAGTATATCACTAGCACTGTACTGTATCCGGCTCTACTGATACTGTATTATCACTAGCACTGTATCCGGCTCTACTGATACACAGTATTATCACTAGCACTACTGTATCCGGCTCTACTGATACACAGTATTATCACTAGCACTGTACTGTATCCGGCTCTACTGATACACAGTATTATCACTAGCACTGTACTGTATCCGGCTCTACTGATACACAGTATTATCACTAGCACTGTACTGTATCCGGCTCTACTGATACACAGTATTATCACAGTATTATCACCACTGTACTGTATCCGGCTCTACTGATACACAGTATTATCACTAGCACTGTATCCGGCTCTACTGATACACAGTATTATCACTAGCTGTATGTATCCGGCTCTACTGATACACAGTATTATCACTAGCACACTGTACTGTATCCGGCTCTACTGATACACAGTATTATCACTAGCACTGTACTGTATCCGGCTCTACTGATACACAGTATTATCACTACACTGTACTGTATCCGGCTCTACTGATACACAGTATTATCATAGCACTGTACTGTATCCGGCTCTACTGATACACAGTATACACAGTACTATTGATACACAGTATTA
>JADBJO010007504.1:107500-111670 GCA_016801955.1 Conus betulinus | reverse complement strand
GTGGAGAGACAGAGACAGAAAGACAGAATGCAGATGGACAGGACTCGGTCAGTCAACCCAGCCATGGAGACGAGAGCAAGGAGCGAAAGGCGGTTCCGGCCTGTGCATTAGAGAGCAAAGGCCGGAGGCGAGAGCAGAAAAGGGGACAGGAATTGCTTGGCACAGGAAACAATGAAAGGTGTTGTGTGTGTGTGTGTGTGGGTGTGTGTGTGTGTGTGTGTGTGTGTGTGAGTGCATGCTTACTTATGAGTGTGTGTTGTGAGAGAGAGAGAGAGAGAGAGAGAGAGAGAGAGAGAGACAGATAGAGAGGGACAGAGAGAGAGAGAGAGAGAGAGAGAGAGAGAGAGAGAGAGAGTGTGTGTGTGTGTGTGTGTGTGGTGTGGTGTGCGTGCGTGCGTGCATGCGTGTGCGTGTGCGTGTGGAGTGTGCGCGCGCGCACGCGCGCGCGCACGCGCGCTAACGTGTGTGTGTGTTGTGTGATATCTGTAGTGTGCATGGTCTAAACGGTGGAAAAGTCAGATGGTTCAATTGAGGAAAGGAAAGTTTTATTTTTTGTTTGTTCCTTCTTTTCCCCTCCTGGTGTGTGCATATAGTCAAATTTCATGAGCTTAAAACAGACATGCATACATGCAGAACAAAACTCAAATACGGTAAACGGCTGCCGTGATAGTGGGCACTGAATCTTACACATACAAAGCATCGATTATCAGGGTGAACGTAGACGTTCGGTTTTTACAAAACGAAAATGTCTACTACCTATATACTGGGGAAAAAAAAATCACTGGAAAATGTGGTCTGACATTCTTGCTAAATAGTCAATTCACTACAACAGAAATGCAAAAAAACACACACACCCCCCCACCACACCCACACACAACCACACACACACACCACACACACATGGTATTATCTAGAAGAAGAAGAATAGGAGAACGAGACAAATGCCAAAAAAAGGAAAAAAAAGGGTTACAAGAAAACGAAGAAGAAGAAGAGAAGAAGAAGAAGGAGAAGAAGAAGAAGAAGAAGAAGAGAAAGAAGAAGAAGAAGAGAAGGAGAAGAGAAGAAGAAGAGAAGAAGAAGAAAAAGGAGAGGAAGAAGAAGGAGGAGGGAGGAGGAGGAGGAGGAGGAGGAGGAGGGTGGAGGAGGAGGGAGGAGGAGAAGAGAAGGAAGAAGAAGAAGGAGGAGGAGGAGGAGGAGGAGGAGGAGGAGGAGGAGGAGGAGGGGAGGAGGAGGAGGAAGAGGACAACAACAACAACAAAACAACAACAAAAAACAACAAACAACACGATCGAGTGAAAAAGAAAGCCTGTGAAAAATGAAGCGGGGGGAGTGCCAATGCAAAAGTAGATCAGTTCAGAATGCACGGGGGGGGGGGGGGGGGCGAGAGTGGAGGCAAAAAGAATATAGACAGGGAGAGAAGAGGCGAAAGAAGAGGAGGCGGAGGACAAAGCCAAACTCTAGAACTTGACGGGAATCTTTCGAACAAGGTTGCAGGATCTATGAATTTGATTTCCTGACAACACACACAAGCGAAATAACATTTTCCAGAGTGTTGAAATCACAGGGAAGTAAGAGAGGGTCTTCAGGAGAAGAAGAAGATGGAAGTGCGAGAGACAAGCTTGCTGTCGGTGAGGGAGGGGGGGGGGGGGGGGGAGGGGCGAGAGGAGGGTGCGGGGTGAGGGGGGGAGGGGGGGAATGATGGAAAGGTACGTCTCTGTATTCGAGAAGCTGCATCCCAAAATGGCGGTCGGGCAGTTAGCGACAGAGACAGGATCGGAAGCTGGGCAGACTCTATCATGCTTCTCTCTCCTCTCACAATGCCAGAGCGTCCTCTGTGACCCATCCGTTCATCCAGTAAAAAGATAAAGAAGTGGGCAGAAAAAAAAAAAACGCGAAAGGGAGAAAAAAAGGTGAAAAGATGGAGAAAAAAGAAGGGGGAAAGTAGAGCTACGTGTGTTGAGGGAAGAACTTACAGAAAAAAGGGGGAGAAGAGATGAAGTGATACAACACAAAAAAAAGAATGATTTTTACAAGAAGAAGGATAGAAAAACAAAAAAAAGAATGGGGGAAAAAAGCAGAAAAGGAGAAATAACAAGAGGTATAAAGACACGGGAAAATTACAAGAACAGGCACGAGAAAAACCAGAAGAAAAAAAGAAAATAAGAATGTTTAAACCAAACAAAAGTGGAAGAGAAGTACAGGTAAGGTAGATGGAAGACAGAAGAAAAAGAAAGAAAGGAAGAAGAAAAAGGTATCGACAGAATACATAAACAGAGAAGAAGAAGAAGAAGAAGATGATGATGATGATGATGATGATGATGTTGATGATGATGAAAAACTTCAACAAGAAACAACAATATGCGGAAAAAAAAGAAGGAACAGGAAAGCTAGAAAGAAGGAAAAAAAAAGGACTACAAGCATGGAGGTAATGAGAGAGAGAGAGAGAGAGAGAGACAGAGACAGAGAGACAGAGAGAGAGAGGGTGGGGTGGGGTGGGGGACATATCCAAGAGTCTAGAATTCATAGAGAAGCTTTGGAGCTCAAGTGGTGAAAATCCGTAAACTGCATCTCTTTAAAAGCATTTCAGTCAATCTAAAAAGAAATCGCCACGGTGGTTAAAATAACAAGACAGAAAGGGCTTACAGGAGAAGTGTGTTTGTGTGTGTGTGTGGGGGGGGGGGGGGGGGGGGGGGTGAGGATGGTGGCAGTGGATTGTGCTGGGGTGGAGACAGGGCACTAGGGGGCTAGCTAGCTAGCTAGAAGGGGAGGTAATGGAGGCAGGGGGCACTATAAACTTTCCGAACCAACATGGCGGTAGGGCAGTTACTGACAGAGGCAGAATGGCGGCCAGACTTTATTGTCTCTCCTCTGTCCTATTGTTTGTGTGTTCTCTGTGACCCGTCCGACTGTCCTGACTAAAGAAGGTACAAGAGGGTAGGTAAGTAGAAGTAGTAGGAAGAACACTACAAGGTGGAAGAAAATTTATGGAAGAAAGAGTTTGCAAAGATTAACAGAATAAGAAAATGAGAGGCATGATAGAAAAGAGATGTGATAAAGAGGTAAAACACAACAGGAAACAAATGATAAGACAGGGAAAAAAAAGACAAACAAAAAAGGAAACAAAAGAGGCAGAACAATTGAAAGAAAAAAGGGAAAAACAATTTCAACAACACTAAAAAGCTAAGAAAAAAGCCACATGCAAAAGAACAGCAGCAACGAAAAAAACGAAATAAAAAAGAATTAGAAGTTTATGAATGCCACGAAAGATGTCGCGGAGAGATGAGAAGAAGAAGAAGAAGAAGAAGAAAGAAGAAGAAGAAGAAGAAATAAGGTATGAGAGAAGAAGAAGAAGAAAAAAAGAAGAAGAGAATAAGGTATGAGAAGAAGAAGAAGAAATGGTGATGTTAATATTGCTGTTGTTGTTGTTGTTGTTGATGATGATGATGATGATGATGATGATGATGATGATGATGATGATGATTGAGGAGGAGGAGGAGGAAGAGGAGGAGGACGAAGTGGAGGAGGAGGAAGGAGGAGAAGGAGCAACAGCAGCAGCAGCGACAATAGGAGGAGCAGGAGCAATGGAGGAAGAAGAGGAAGAGAAGGAGGAGGAGGAGGAGGAGAGAAGGAAAAGGTGGAGCAGAAGTAGGAGGAGGAGGAGGAGGAAGGGGGTAGGACGAGAACAGTTTCAAAACTCTGGAACACAAGAGGCTGTAGACGTGGAAAGACGGTTTAAAAAAAAAAATCATCAGATCTTGTCTGATTGCATTTTCTCTACAAAGTATGTCTCACGGGAATCAAAAATAACTGTCCAGGGGGTGGTATGCAGAAAGAAAGAAGAGACGGGTGAACCGTTTTGAAGGGGAAGATTGCTTGGCTGCATCTGAGGAAAAGGGCGTCCTGCACGGCGGTAAAGCAGTGAACACCACGGGCAGAATGGTGGTCACACTCGACCATACTTACCAACCATCGTCCGCCCAGCTGAAACTTAGAGAGAATGAGGGTGGCGGGGTAAGATTGAACTTGGGGAAGAATAAGCGGTGCAGAAGGGGGGGGGGGGGGGGGGGGGGGGGGGGGTGGGATAGTAGGGATGTCATGGCGGAAAAAGAGGCTACTTGAATGGAAACAGGCAAAGAAGGATGAAAGAGATGACGGAAAACACACAACAAG
>JADBJO010007504.1:80000-85000 GCA_016801955.1 Conus betulinus | reverse complement strand
GTTCGGACCATTTCTTTTTTCTTTTAAGCAATCTAGAGTGCAGATGCAGAGAAAAGGGGAATTCTGTTCCAGAGAGGGGGGGGGGGGGGGGGGGGGGGGGGGGGGGGGGGGGGGGGGGGAATTGGGGGGCTTAAGGGGGGGGGGGGGGGGGGGGGGTGGGTAAGGGGGGGAATGTGGGGGAAACTAAAGGGATTCTGTTCCAGAGTGCTTAAGGTAAGGGGGGACTAAAGGGAATTGTGTTCCAGTGTGCTAAGGTAAGGGGGGGGGGGGGGGGGGGGGGGGACTAAAGGGAATTCTGTTCCAGAGTGCTTAAGGTAAGGGGGGGGGACTAAAGGGAATTCTGTTCCAGAGTGCTTAAGGTAAGGGGGGGGGGGGGGGGACTAAAGGGAATTCTGTTCCAGAGTGCTTAAGGTAAGGGGGGGGGGGGGGGGGGGGGAATTCTGTTCCAGAGTGCTTAAGGGGGGGGGGGGGGGGGGACTAAAGGGGAATTCTGTTCCAGAGTGCTTAAGGTAAGGGGGGGGGGGGGGACCTAAAGGGAATTCTGTTCCAGAGTGGGGGGGGGGGGGGGGGGGGGGAATTCTGTTCCAGGGGAATTCTGTTTCCAGAGTGCTTAAGGGGGGGGGGGGGGGACTAAAGGGAATTCTGTTCCAGAGTGCTTAAGGTAAGGGGGGGGGGGGGGGGGGACTAAAGGGAATTCTGTTCCAGAGTGCTTAAGGGGAGGGGGGGGGGGGGACTAAAGGGAATTCTGTTCCAGAGTGCTTAAGGTAAGGGGGGGGGGGGACTAAAGGGAATTCTGTTCCAGAGTGCTTAAGGTAAGGGGGGGGGGGGGGGGGGGACTAAAGGGAATTCTGTTCCAGAGTGCTTAAAGGGGGGGGGGGGGGGGGGGGGGGGGGACTAAAGGGGAATTCTGTTCCAGAGTGCTTAAGGTAAGGGGGGGGGGGGGGGGGGGGGGACTAAAAGGAATTCTGGAATTCTGTTTCCAGAGTGCTTAAGGTAAGGGGGGGGGGGACTAAAGGGAATTCTGTTCCAGAGTGCTTAAGGTAAGGGGGGGGGGGGGGGGGGGGAATTCTGTTTTCTGTTCCAGAGTGCTTAAGGTAGGGGGGGGGGGGGGGGGAAAGGGAATTCTGTTCCAGAGTGCTTAAGGTAAGGGGGGGGGGGGGGGGGACTAAAGGGAATTCTGTTTCAGAGTGCTTAAGGTAAGGGGGGGGGGGGGGGGGGGGGGGACTAAAGGGAATTCTGTTTCCAGTGTGCTTAAGGGGGGGGGGGGGGGGGGGGGGGGGACTAAAGGGAATTCTGTTCCAGAGTGCTTAAGGTAAGGGGGGGGGGGGGGGGGGGGGGGGGGGGGACTAAAGGGAATTCTGTTCCAGAGTGCTTAAGGGGGAAGGGGGGGGGGGGGGGACTAAAGGGAATTCTGTTCCAGAGTGCTTAAGGTAAGGGGGGGGGGGGGGGGGGGGGGACTAAAGGGAATTTCTGTTCCAGAGTGCTTAAGGTAAGGGGGGGGGGGGGGGGGGAATTCTGTTCCAGAGTGCTTACTAAAGGGAATTCTGTTCCAGAGTGCTTAAGGTAAGGGGGGGGGGGGGACTAAAGGGACTAAAGGGGGGGGGGGGGTTAAAGGAGTGCTTAAGGCTTAAGGGGGGGGGGGGGGGGGGGGGGACTAAGGGGAATTCTGTTCCAGAGTGCTTAAGGTAAGGGGGGGGGGGGGGACTAAAAGGAATTTGTTCCAGAGTGCTTAAGGTAAGGGGGGGGGGGGGGGGGGGGGGGGGCTCTAAAGGGAATTCTGTTCCAGAGTGCTTAAGGTAAGGGGGGGGGGGGGGGGGGGAACTAAAGGGAATTCTGTTCCAGAGTGCTTAAGGTAAGGGGGGGGGGGGGGGGACTAAAGGGAATTCTGTGTTCCAGGTGTGGGGGGGGGGGAAGGTTCCAGGGGGGGGGGGGGGGGGGGGGGGGGGACTATAAAGGGAATTCTGTTCCAGAGTGCTTAAGGTAAGGGGGGGGGGGGGGGGACTAAAGGGAATTCTGTTCCAGAGTGCTTAAGGTAAGGGGGGGGGGGGGGGGGGGGACTAAAGGGAAGGGGGGGGGGGGGGAAAGGGAATTCTGTTCCAGAGTGAATTCCTGGTCCAGGGGGGGACTAAAGGATGAAAGAGTGCTTAAGAAACATTACCTGGGGACTTAAAGGGAATCTGTTCTGAGGAGTGCTTTAAGGTAAGGGGGGGGGGGGAGAGGAAAGGGAATCTGTTTCCAGAGAGAGACCTGGGGGGCCTTAAGGGACTAAGAGAGTTCCTGAGTGAGAGGTAAGGAACAAGGGATTCTGTTCCAGAGAGACAGGGGAGAGCGGGGAAGTCTGTCCAGAGAGCTTAGGTCGAGAGGGAGGGGGGGGGAGGGAGAAAGAGAATTCTGTTCCAGCGAGTGCTGAGAGAGGAGAAGAGAGAGAGCTGAGACAGAGTGGAGAGAGGAGAGAGAGAGAGAGAGAGAGAAGAGACGATTTTGAGAGAGAGAGAAGAGAGGAGAGGTGAGGAGGAGAGAGGAGAGAGAGACGCATAAAAAGACGAGAGAGAGAGCGTTCCAGTTGCAGATGTCGCATCGTGATAATCGAGACCGACCCGAGACGAAGAGACAGAGAGAGAGAGAGAGAGAGAGAGAGAGAGAGAGAGAGAAGAGAAGAGAGGAGAGAGAGAAGACAGACAGACAGACAGAGTAGAGAGAGACAGAGAGACAGACAGACAGAGAGACAGAGAGACACAGAGAGAGAGAGAGACAGACAGACAGACAGACAGACAGAGGACCAGAGAGAGAGAGAGAGAGAGAGAGACAGACAGAGAGACAGAGAGAGAGAGAGGACAGAGAGACAGAGAGGACAGACAGAGAGACAGACAGACAGACAGACAGACAGACAGAGCAGAGACAGAGAGACAGGGAGAGAGACAGACAGACAGACAGAGAGGAAAAAAACCATTTCCATTGTACGCTTAGTTCTATGGCCGCTGTAAATGTCACATGCGCGATTGTGTCCTTTTTTGCTCCTCATACAACACAGTTTTTAGCTGCTTTATCAGATGGAGTTGTTCACGTTAGCATGTGTTGTTTCCGCGCATTCTCCCAACTGTATCAGTTTTTCATTCTGTGCAGCCAGGCTGGCAACTGAGCACCATTGCTGGTGTATCAACAATGACGTTCACGATTCCTGTCAGAATCACTCTGGTTATTTTATGTATGCATCTTGTCTGTGTTAGTCCATCTGCATGTACGTGTGTGGGTGTGTGTGTGTGTGTGTGTGTGTGTGTGTGTGTGTGTGTGTGTTCGTTCTAGTTGTCTGTAACGTATAATCTTTTTCATGTGTATGTACACATGTATGTAAATATGTATGTATGTATGTATGTATGTATGTATGTTTGTAGTATGTTATGTATGTATGTATGTATGTATGCATGCATGCATGCATGTATAGAAACCAGAGATGTGTCCGCAAGTAGGACAAACGTACAATACATCGAATGTACAAAGCCACATATTAGCGGGAGAGAGAGGGAGAGAGAGAGAGAGAGAGAGAGAGAGAGAGAGAGAGAGAGGAGGAGAGGGAGGGGGGGGGATGGGGGGGGGGCAGAGAGATGATAATGATGATCTTTATTTCCCAGGGTAAACAGATAAGTAAACACATGCTTTTTTCATCCGGCCCTTGCCCCACTAAGGGACTAACTAAGCATTAATGTCACTACTAAGCATAACTAGCGACTGACACTTACAAAAATTGTAACAAACACACATATCTACCCAAATGCATTAAAAAGTTGATGAGTTGTTCATCCATTAACATTTAAGGCGTAGATGGCTTAAAGGGAACCAAAGCGATAGAAACAACAAACAGAAATAAAGAAAATTTAATTTCAAAGAAAGAGACAGACAGACAGACAGACAGGACAAGACACAGGAGAGACAGAGAGGAGAGGAGGAGAGAGAGGGAGAGAGAGAGAGAGAGAGAGAGAGAGAGAGAGAGAGAGAGAGAAAGAGAGAGAGAGAGAGAGAGATTTATTCATATAGGCAATGGCCCCTTATGAAGCGGTGAGTGAAACATAGTGTATCACCGAGATGAATACTCAGGACTGTAAAAGCATACCAAACTCAAATCATTGAGAACATGAAGAGGTAGCTGTTTCTCTAAATGTTAATAGCCTTATGCATACACAAAGACAAACTTCAAACATTTTCTGATGAGGCTGACATCAGTATAGTCAATTTAGATAGCGAAGGCTGTCTATAAAATTTTGGGCTGAATGAGAGAGAGAGAGAGAGAGAGAGAGAGAGAGAGAGGAGAGAGAGAGAGAGAGGAGAGAGTATTTGTTTGATCCTTATGTATTCCTTCGTTCACTTACATCATAATGTTGCTATTGTTGTTGTTGTTGTTGTTGTTGTTGTTGTTGTCGTCGTCGTCGTCGTTGTTTTGTTGTTGCTGTGGTGTTTAATAACACACTGGAAAGGGAAAAAAAAAACATCTAAGCGTCTGTAAATATTGTTTTATGTTTTTCCTTCCAAACAACTGCGATGTTTATATCTATGTAACAAAACAGGGTCGATCTCTTGACTGACATGTGAAAATGATCTGAGCTGATCAGTTTCACCTCCATGTCAGTTTCCATCTGATTTTTACTTCCCGTCTGTACGCGCGCCCCCAAGTGTGTCAGTGAGCGCGTGACTTGGCCTGAAGCGACGTGAGGCTACACGCCTAATTGGATTTGAACGAAAAAAAAAAAAAAAGAAAGAAAGAAAGAAAGAATAAAAGGCGACTCATGAGCACTTACGTAAACGTTTTAATAAGCGCACGCCTCTTCAGCTGCATGAATGTTTAATTAATTAATTTCTTTCAAAGCAGGTTTTTTTTTATATCGTGTCAACCTGTCTCCTTAGAGGAATATGTGTGTACGTCAGACGAGAGAGAGAGAGAGAGAGAGAGAGAGAGAGAGAGAGAGAGGAGAGAGAGGAGAGAGAAGAGGGAGAGAGAGAGAGAGAGG
>JADBJO010007504.1:52500-77500 GCA_016801955.1 Conus betulinus | reverse complement strand
GGAGCAGGCTGTATGGTGGTAGCAGCGAATACGAAGAGGTTTGTTTCCAGTCAACAAAATGTCTGTGAAAGATGTGCATGTCTGTTGCTACATGTCTGTAGCTGTCTCACCATTGTTTTGATAGAGTTGTTGTCCGTTTTACTTTCGTAGTTCGTTTGTTCTTGTGATTTTGCCATCCAGTGGAGGGTAGTTTGTGTTAGTCGTCCCTTCAGCAGATCGACAGGCTGAGGAATGGGAGGTACCTCTGCCTGCACCCTTCGCAGCTTGTACCCAAACTGTTCTTGTTTGCAGTCTTGCAAATCCTATGTCCAATGATGGATTCTCCCGCCGTGTCCGACGGATGAGTAGGCAGGCAGGTCAGCTGCTGATGTGGGTCCTCATGTGGGGAATGAAGACCAATTCCTAAGGCACGAAGTCGTCACACAGACGCTGCATGGAATGGAGTCCTGCAAGGATGGGCCCCGTTTTCTCCGATTCTGATATCACGCTGCTAAAGCAACAGTCAATATTGTTGTTGACTAGTTCATTTTCTCCCTCTTGTCAGGGCATTCGCTTCCTGGAGATGTCGCCAAATGGCAGAGGCTTGTAGAATATGTAGAATAATTTACAGCAGTGGTTTTTTTCCCCCCACTATTTCAAAATTGAACATTTCAAGTACTTTTTGATTAAGAGTTATCCTGCTGAAAACGCTGATAAAAGATACTTCAACTGACATCTCATGCACACAAAGTATTCAGTATTGAGTCCTCAACTATTAAGATCAGTCCATTTGATGCCATTTCAAACCAAGCAGGCGTAAAGATATGAACAGACATATCAATATGAAAAATAAAAAAAAATATGCCACATATACACACACTTTCCTAAAGAAATATCGTATGAATTTTTCCTTGTTAGTGCACTACATATGTAAAACTGTCATGACCAAGACATAAAAACAGGTTTAGTTCCTTCCACCACGCCAAACGTTTACAAAATAATACATATTTCGTAACATTTCAGTGCTGGCAAAAGTATTAATAAAAAGTAGACACCAATCGCGGAGAATCTGAAATGCACACATGAAGTAGAGCAAGATGTCGTGCGTGTGACGTCAGAATAAGACTCACAGGTTGCAACAAACTCTGTTGCTGGTGCGCATTTCCAATATGTTAATGCTAATTTACGAGCTGCCAGTCCGAGAAAAAAAAAAAATACCAAAGTGTGTGCTAAACTGATACCAAAGTGTGTGCTAAGAAGTACTAGTTCAAGAGAGAGAGAGAGAGAGAGAGAGAGAGAGAGAGAGGAGAGGCAGAGAGAGAGACAATCAGAGAGAGGAGAGAGAGAGAGAGAGAGAGAGAGAGAGAGAGAGAGAGAGAGAGAGAGAGAGAGAGAGTGAAGAGTGAATGAATGAATGAATGAATGAATGAATGAATGAATGAATTCTTTAATCAGAAGGCCATTGGCCTATTCTGATGGGGGCCTCAATCAAAATACAGTTACAAACGACAATCACACAGTGTGACTACATATCTGCCAGTACAGTACAAAGTATTAGATTGAGTATGTAGTTAATAATGAGAGCACGTCTTGCAAAGGCTTTATGTAAGTACAATGACAAGTTTGGCGTCGTTACAATGTTAGGTGATGAAAGGAAAGGCACAACCTGAACAGAGACATGGATTCATGTGTTTTTTTTTTTGTGGGGGGGTGGTGGGGGGATGAATTCTTTTCTTAAATCACTGTAAGCTGGACACATGAGGACGAAATGGATCTCATCTTCCTCAGCAGATGAACATAGTGGACATAACGACTATGACTCAGTTGTTCTCGTATACCTTAAAAATGTGTGTGAATGATTATAGATGAAAACTCTCAAATCTAAATTTACTTAGGACATTCTTTACAAATTTACGTATGTTCATAGACACATAGGGCTTCCTTAGATAACTGTTTTTAAACGTTCTATAAAATCTGTATCTCTCACTAGTTTGCTTATGATTCTCCCATTCCTGCCACTTACATTCAGTTATTCTCTGGCTAAATACTTTAATCAACATTGAAACCAACTCTACACCCTGATCATCCCAAACATAAGAAAAATCCTTATTTTGTCTAAAGTTATACGAACATTTGTAACCCACGGATGCTTTCCCTTTTTGCCAAGAGAGAGAGAGAGGAGAGAAGAGAGAGAGAGAGAGAGAGAGAGAGAGAGAGAGACAATGAGAGAGAGAAGAGAGAGAGAAAGTTTCGGCAGAGAGAGAGAGAGAGGTAGAGAAGAAGAGGAGGAAGGTTGAGAGTGGGATGAATCGCTGCCTGCTTCGGATAGCTGTTGCGGATAATTGCCACAAAGAGCAGGGCTTGTAAACAAACATCAGGAAAGTTCAGATACCACCGTTGTGTTATTAGTGAAAGCAAACAACGAACTATTACATAAACAAGTGATGAGGGGAGAGTTAGAAGTGAAGGGGAGAGTGGTAAGTATCGTGCAGGGTGAGTAGTATCCCGCTTCGATCTGATGGGAGGGTGGGGGTGGGGGTGGACGTGGCGGCCTACCTGTCTTTGAACTAAATTACAACGACCCAAGGGCAGTGGGCATGCCTTTCTCAGGTTAAAGATAATTTGAAATTAAGCGACTACGCGCTCCCATCATCTTCCCCCGACCTCGCTTTCGGTATTGTATTCAGATGGATTCCCCCGTCTCCTCGACAAAGGTGAATTTCGTATGACCCCTCACCTATCCCCCTACCCACCCCTCCTTCCACATATACATCCCTTCCCTGATCCCACTCCCTTTTTCTTTTTCCCTGTTGACACGTACGTTGAAAAGGGCAATTTGCCTCTTTCATTTCTCTGTGGTATGTACGATTGGTTTCACCTTTATCTTCATGATTTCATGCCTAAGAACAGGTCATCAGAAATCTCAAAGAAATATCAGATTTGGGTATGCTTTTTTTTTTTTTTCTCAGGACACATCGACTATGAGATAAATTCGTGTTGTGCACTTTTCGGTTACATCCTTAGTTACGTCCATTGTCTCATCAATATGTTTTTTTTGTTTTTTTTTTTTTTGTGGCATCAGTTATCGGATCAATGGAGCACCCTCATCAATATGTATCTTAGCCCTTCAAAGCGAAAGACTGAACTTCCTCGAATATATTTTTTTTTCCTGTTTTCTATATCCTCCTGCAAAACTTATTGAAATCAGAGAGTGATCAGTTCTTTAGCCAGGTAAATTACCTGTTAATCACAGAACTGCTAAAAGTGTCAGACATCAGGTAAAAGTATTTCACCCAGCCTGCTGAAAGGCGTTATGTCTCCGTGTGTGTGTGTGTGTGTGTGTGGTGTGTGTGTGTGTGTGTGTGTGTGTGTGTGTGCGCGCGCGCGCGCGCGCGCGCGCGCGTGTGTGTGTGTGTGTGTGCGCGCGTCGCGCGCGCGCGTGCGTGCGTGCGTGCGTGCGGCGTGCGTGCGTGCGTGGGTGTGTGTGTGTGTGATAGACTGAACTCACTTCAAATATTTGAATCATCCTTTCCATTTGTCTGTTCGCAGCGGTGCTCTGTCCATTGTCACTGCAACCAAGGGAAACATTACGAGCACATGTCCAGTTTCCTCTACTGATTACCTTATCTTCCTCCGCAGTGTCCACTCTTTGTTTCTATTCAGATTGAAAATGTCGGTCGTAAATATTTACCAGAAACTCAACAGCCATTATATCTTAGAAACACAATTATAGTTACTGATTCTACCTTAAAAAAAAGAAGAAAAAAAGAAAACAAAAACTTGTTCAACGAGTGGTCAAATTTATTCAGCATTGTCACAGAAATACATTTCTGAATTATTGTTATAAAACTTATTCACAAGATACCGAAATGTAATCCATTGTCGGCTCGTCGGTCACCTGGTGGGCGACGGGTTGAGTGCTTGGCACCGACGCGTCGCCCGCCAGGTCATCGACGATTTACTCGAATTTTCGCATGTAGCTGTGAGGTCTAAGGGAACAATCTTGGTATCTACAGAAAGCTGAGGATTTCCTCTATTAGGTGGTACTCTCCCTTGGTGTGTACCTGGAGTTTTTTTTTTTGTTTTGTTTTGTTTTGTTGTTTTTGTTTTTGTTTTGTTTTTTTTTTTTTTGCGTTTTAATTCTACTTTTTCGCTCATATTATGGGATACCTGGAGATAACTCTGGCTGCCCGTGTTCATCATGTTGTCGGCACCGACGCGTCAGCGAGTGGTAGCGAACAGAAACATCTTATTTCAAGAAGTAATTGAAAGAATAATGGAAGAACGATCAATGGGAGAACTGGAACTGTTTCCGGAACTTGCAGAACTTTTCCAGACTGTTTTCCCGAACTTGCCGAATCGGACAGAGAGCATATGAGTGACGATGGCAAGTTGCACATACCAAAATGATGATGAAGTTTTTGCATTTTTTTCTTCAAATATGTGACAGAAGCTCTCTGTTTGAGGTTTAGACCATGCACACAGCTGTGGGTGTGTGTGAAAGACACATTGTTTTTGTGTGTTTACTACTACGCATTGTGTTGACTACAGTTATGATCATATTGATTTTTCATCCATACCTACGTGGAGAAAAAAAGTTTTTTGCTGATAGCTGTTTCCCTACACTTTTTCAAATCAGTGGTGAGTGAAGTGCGTACTGAGCACAGGACTGTAGTTTTTTTTTTTTTTTTAAAAGAACATGTTTTGAATATTATTTATTGTTGTATTCGGTTTGGTTCTGTCTGGGTTTTTTTTTTTTTTTTTTTGTTTTTTGTTTTATAAAAATACCGAAAATAGTGCGTCTCAGCGTGTCACCCGTTGTGGCAAAGTTCCGTCGGCATTGAGATTAAGGAACAAAATACCCACATCCTTGGAATTCAAGCTCTGCGAGGGGAAAATGCTATTTGTTGTACCAACAACACTGGAATGACGTCATGCGTATCGTCTTTTCTTTCCTCCCCCCCCCCCCCCCCCCCCCCCCCCCCCCCACCCCCCTTTCCATTTCGAAATAGAGCCTAGTGTGCAATAACGTCTTGTTGTGTTTGAATTCCTTGTGCTTTCTTTCTCTCTTCTTTCTTTTGTTCTTTCTTTTCTTTTTTCTTCTTCTTTCTTTCTTTCTGTCCTATATAGGTTTAGCCTTTGTCGTTTTTGTTTTTAGCATTTTTTTTAAATTCTCTCTCTCTCTCTCTCTCTCTCTCTCTCTCTCTCTCTCTCTCTTGCTCTTCTTCTTCTTCTTTCTTCTTCTTCTTTCTTTCTTCTTCTTCTTTTCTTCTTCTTCTCTTCTCCTCCTCCTCCTCCTCCTCCCCTCCTCCTCCTCCTTTCCTCTGTTTCACCTCTGTCTCTCCTACCTCTGCTCTTCCTTTCTCTGCTCTGTCTGTCTGTCTGTCTGTCTGTCTGTCTGTCTGTCTCTCTCTCTCTGATTTTATTGCCATTACTCCGATCATCCTATTTCATTCCCTAAAGGACACATTTTTTTCCCATTCCTCCTATCGACGTCCAAAATGGAGAAAAAGAATAAAGGCGTGCTCTGAAATGGATTATCACTGTATAGCCCTGCCAATATCTTTTATCTTTTATTATAACTCTGTAATAAGTTTTGGAACCTTTATTTACAGAATATATTTTCTTTAGTGCTGTGTTGACTTCTGCTTCAATGTTATTTTTTTTATCTCGGTCTCAAACCCTTTTTCTCTGATGTATTTTTTAATGGATAATATGCATCCACCTAAGATGGGAAATCTATTTCAATGTTATACTTTGTTCTGAATTCCTCATGGGACAGTGAATCTCCATTGCTTTTGAAAAAAAATCAGATACTCTAAATACATTTCTGTTGTTCCAGTTTTTGTGTTTAACAGTTTATTTCCTATTTTGAAATGTTCATTGTAAAGAATTGGTTCTAGCATTTTCTGGTTTTATTTTGTAGTAGAACTGCTTATACGACATGAATATATGTTTCAAGAAAACATTGTCTTGAGTGGATAATGCACAGATGATTTGGAGAGTACTTCTCAATGTTCTCAATAATTGGGTATGAAAAAAATCAACATGTCCCTCCATCTGTGTGTTGTTTGTCTCAGTCTTTTTATCCATGTTAATTTTAATGCAGTGATGAGAGCATTTATGTCAGGTAGATTCAACCAACCATCATGCACATCTTTTAATAACAGTTTTTCGACTAATTCTATCTTGTTTTTTAATTCCATACAAACCAGTAACATAAGTATTTGTAATTCTTTAGCAAATGTGTCAGGTGGATTGGAAGCATCAACCATAGGTAGGTTAGTTTTGACAGAATTAATGATTAATTAATCCCAATCTAACGTGTCGAACGCCTTTTCGAAGTCTAATTTAATTAGCATTCCTGGGATATTTTTTATGTTGAGATGGTGTATTATGTCATAAATTATTTCAATGTGTAATGATTTAGTCTGTTCTTCTGTTAGTTTTCGGTATCTTATTCACCAAATCTTCAATATTGCATTTCACAGTTGGTATTTTTCGGTATAAATCTTCATAAAAGTGTTTTACTGTGACGTTTAGGTCTTCTGGTTTGTCCAGTGTTTTTACCTTGTCCATCCAGTAGTTTTACAATTTGTTTGCTAAGGAAGTTACGCTTTTCTAAACTTCAGAAATATTTACTAATCTTTTCCCCATCTGCAACCCATCTTGCTTTGATCTTAGCAGTACACCATTCATACCCTTTTCTCTTAGTAATATCAATCTCTGTTACTGTCTTCAATTGTCTTCAAATCCTCCTCTGATTTCAGTTGTTTACTCTCAATATCTTTGATAGCTTGCATAAGGCTGTTTTTCTTTTACTTGTGATTCTCTTTTTTTAATTGTGGCATACTGGATGGATTTTACTCTTATCTTCATTAGTAAGAAGTCCAGGAAAGACCCGATCACACACGGTTAGTTTAGGGTCTGAGCTTTTCGATCGGTTTTCATCTTGGCTAATGTCAGCATTGATATCATTCCCCTCAGCTTTTATCTGTGTAATCCTCTGTTATTTCTTTCATTAGATTATTTATTCCGTCTACATATTCTTTATCTTTTAGTTGAGATTAATTAAATTTTTCCAAAGAGTTTGGGGTTTAATCTCCTTTCCGAATCGAAGCTTTAGTGTAATTAGTGAGTGGTCAGATCTATAGCCTGGTAAAATGTCAGTATCTTCAAAATACCAGATTAAATATTCTGACAGAAGGAAGAAGTCTAGCCTACTTTGTTGCTGGGGGTTAGGTCTACGCCATGTGTATCTCCTACAATCCGGGTTGTTTTCTCTCCATATATCTGCTAATGACAAATCTTGTATCATATCCTCAACTGCTTTTTTGGCTTTTGGTTTATTTATATGTTTTATAATGGTAACAATCAATTTCCTGTTCTAGTACCATATTAAAATACCCCACCACAATAACGTTATTATTTTTGTACTTTTTTAATCACATTTGTGAGTTCCTCATAGAATGCTGGGTCGTCTTTATTTTATACATATACACTTACTAGCAACAATTCCTTTTTTCATTTGTTGTAAATAATATGATGATAAAGTTACCCTGCATGTCTTTTTTTCACCTTGTATTTTTATTCTGAATTCGAAATTATTATTAAGTAGTATTGCTACTCCTCGAACATTAGATCGGCCCTCATGAGGAGAAAAAGCAATCATAATACCCCCATCCGCTCTTATACACTTTCTGTATCTTTGTCAAAAAGAGTATCTGTAGGCAAGTCCCCTTTCAAAGAAAAAAAAAGAAAGAAAAAAAAAAACACCTTTCTCGCAGCTATCCGTGTCCAAATCAGGCCCCCAGCCTCCCCTCTCCCCTCCTCCCAGCCCCCCATCAAGTAGTTTGAATACAAGGCCACGATCAGTTAGATGAGAATTAAGGAGAGAGAGCGAGGGGGGCAAAGCCACAAACAAATGGGAGGAGGATGATGGAAGGGAGGGAGTGAGAGAGAGGAGAGAGGGAGAGAGAGAGAGAGAGGAGAGAGGGAGAGAGGGAGACTTGGAGGGGAGAGAGAGACAGAGGAGGAGTTGAGAGGAGAGAGATTTTGAGATGAGAGCGGTGGGAGAGGGCGAGGAAGGAGAGGAGGCGTGTTTTTGGGGCTTGTTGGTGTGAGCGCGCGCGCGCCAACGAGCGCGCCTATCTTCCCTCGCCGCGCGCGAGTCGCAGCGCACCGGTGTGGTAGGACATAAGAAGATGGAAACTGACAGAAATTTTCGTTAAACCTCTCACACATTAACACATTTGCTAGTCTAAATATCTAAATTATTTCTTTCTTTCGATAGGACTTTGACCCAGAAATAAAAATTTATATAAATCACTTTGGTGATCACCTGGCCCTGGGATGTCAAAAATTCAAACGTTTGTGTAATAAATGTTGTAGAATGACTACCTTCCCAGTCTGCCCGTATGAGTCTACATAGTGGGGGTGGGGGTTGTGGTGTTCGCACCCAAGTGTTGGAGTGAGAGCGCGGAGATAGCGAGAGAGAGAGAGAGAGGAGAGAGAGAGGAACAGATGAGAGCCCCCCTATATCAGATCCATTCAGAGAGATCCTCTCTCATCACCCACATCCTCTCTCTATCTCCTCTCATCTGCTCTCGAGGAGAGAGACTCCGGAGAGAGCGAGAGAGAGACCCATCACATCTCGAGAGCGCGGAGAGGAGAATTTCGAGTTATCCGGTCATTGCCCTTTAAAATCTTTGTGGGCGCGTCCGACGAAAACGTTTGGTGCCATTTTTATACAACCCCAGGCACCGCTAAAGACAAACACGTTCACCCGGAGAGAAGGGCTGTCTCTGAGTATTTCGCTGATGAATTCACCCTCTGGCTACATTACCACCTCCCCGCCGCCGTCCCCCCATCCCCCATACCCCCCTCCCTCTCCTCAAAGCAACGACCAAAAGCGAAAGCAGTTCGTAAGTGACGGGGGCGAGCGCAATTATCAACTTGCAAGAATAAAAAGCAGAATCAATTTTATGTGAGTGTATAACAGTTGCGGGCATGTCAAAAAAAAACAACAACAACAAACAAAGAAACAAACAAAGCAAAACAAAATACTAATAATGTATGATACAACATCCATAAGATTTTAGAAATCTGCATTCTCTCCCAAGGAGTAACTTTCTATTGAGTGCATTCACATTCTTATGAGACTTAGTACTCATTACCTTTATAAAGTCTCTAAATTTGCGGTCCTATTTGTACTAGCATTAAAAGAGCTTATTAATTTAAACATTCATCAACACAAGGTAACATCTATGGTTGGTAAAGCGTTCCGTCAAAACTCAATGGCACGTCACGTTTTGCCGGCTTATGTATTACAGGAAAGTCATGTTCACGAGGAAAAGGAACGGCAACACTTAAGGTGCATCTATAGAATCATACACTAGAGGGAACAGTGCAGAGAGAGCAGAGAGAGAGAGAGAGAGCGTTACTGTGGAAGAGACAAGGTGCACGGCAAGAAACAAAAACAAACAAACAAACAAACAAAAACAAAGGGGGGGGGGGGGGGGGGGGGGGGGGCGGGGGCGGAAGGGGAGAATAATAATAACTTTCCTACCTTTGGGATGCACATCTGTCATGGAGAGACTTCCACTTCGTACGATTCCACCGTAATCCTCAGTGTCATCCAGGTTTCCATGGAATCCCTCCACAGTTGGCTGTCCCCTGGGCTGTTCTTGGGCGACACACACAGTCTGCACAGCAACACTGGGCGACACAGTCTGCACAGCAACACTGGGGCGACACAGTCTGCACAGCAACACTGGGCGACACAGTCTGCACAGTAACACTGGGCGACACAGTCTGCACAGCAACACTGGGCGACACAGTCTGGCAGTCTCCTAGAGCTACCAGTCCTTGCATGTGTCACACCCGACTGTCTGTCTTCACGAGGGTTTGTCACAGAAGTCGTCGTCGACTGTCTTTTCTTCCCACACGGTGGCCTTGGGCGATATAGATGGGCGGTGAATACCTCCAGGGGTAGGCGATGGACGTGTTGGTTCCCGGCTTGTCCTCTCCATCGTCCTCTCCATCGTCCCCTCTCTCCCGACCGCCCCCCCCCCTCCCCCTCCCCCTCCTCCTCCAGGCTGCACGCGTCCCCAGATCCCCGTCTGCCTGTGGCCCTGAGACCTCTGGGTGAGGGCGGTGGAGTCGAGCAAAGCCCTGTCGATTTTCCCGTGTCTCCGTCTTCTATGTTCAGGGTATTGTGGTCGGTCAGCTTGCAGTATAATTTTCCTTGGAAAGACCAGGCAGAAACAACAGCTGGGTGCCTCTTCATCTGCAACAGTCTTTGCGTGTTCAGTTTGGTGAGGTCTTCGTTTATGAAGATCTTTGCGTTTTCATTCCTCAATTTTTTCTCTCCGAAGTATTTCAGATTTGATTTTTCTGTTTGTGAGCCTGATTATGACCGGTCTGTTTTGTCCGTGCCACAAACTTTCCAACGATGTCCGTGACACTGATGTGGGCAGGATGAAAAGTAGAGACTCCCAGCGTTTTTTTGGATAAGGTGTAGTACCTTGATTTCTGTCTCTTCTGGGCGTCTCTTTCTGAGAATCTCCAGGCAAACTGATTATTTTAAAGCTGTCCTTTCGTGTATATTGCTCTAAGTTATTTCGAAGTTCTTTCTCTTGCTTGATTTTTTTTTCTCCAGATGATCGACTTCATCTATTAACTCAGAGCATTTCTTCTCCAGTAGTTCCGTCTTTTTTCCTCAGGTGTGAATTTTCTTTTCTAATTTCAAACATTTCCGACAATACCTTTCTGTGTGTGTATTATTTTTTTTTTCCGTTTGTCTTCTCCTATCCTCCATACCACTTTCCAGACGACGTGGGGCGGCGGCGGTAACTACAGTGTCACTGTTCTCTAAGATTACCTTTTGAGCACCCTCACCTGCCTTTTCGTCGCTGTTGGCCACACTGCTGGCAGAGTCAGTTATTTTGTGCTGTTGTTGATCTGCATTTTTCGTTTACTACCTGTCGAACGTTCTCTACTAAACACTTCCTCGTGAACATGTTCCTCTCCTGTGCGAGGGTGAATCGACTTTCCTGGAGAACGGCTTTCACTGACTTGACTTGAAGCATTGTTGGGGTCTTTTTGTTCTGGTTCGGTCTCCTGGTGTTGTCTTTTGGGGCCCATAGTAAATGAAAGAGTGACTAATTTGAACACAATCACCGAGCGAACGACGTTACAGTTGGCGGGAGTTCGCAAATACGCCTTCTGCACACCATGTCACTGGTGAAACAGTCGTCTCTCCGTTTCTGACGTGATTGAATGAATGTTTCTCTTTGGTAAGAAAAGTTCTTCTTCTTGTTCTTCCTTTCAAAAAAAAAACAAAACGCTGCAGTGGGTATCTTTCACTCAGATTCACGCGTGGCTGAACCGTGGCACAGTTTTCCTCTCAGCTGTGCAAATCTGGAGAAGCGCACTCCGGCCATTTCGTGCGGAGCGCCGACAAAACACGTGTTACTCCGACGGTGTCAGCTGTCCAGTATATACGACTGGTTTTCACGTTTATCTTCATGATATCATGCCTAAGAACAGCTCACCAGAAATCTCACAGAAATGTCAGATTTGGGTATGCTTTTTTTTTTTTTTCTTCTTCTTCTTCAGGACATATCGACTATGAGGTCAATTCGTGTTGTACACTTTGTCTCATCAGTGTGTATCTTAACCCTTCAAAGCGAAAGGCTGGACTTTCTCAAATTTTTCTTTTTCCTGTTTTCTATATCCTCCTGCAAACTTATTGAAATCAGAGAGTGATCAGTTCTTTAGCCAGGTAAATTACCTGTTAATCACAGAACTGCTAAAAATATCAGACATCAGGTAAAAGTATTTAACCCAGCCTGCTGAAAGGCGTTATGTGTCCGCGCGCGCGCGCGCGCGCGCGCGTATGTGTTTGTGTTTTTTTGTTTGTATGTGTGTGTGTGTGTGTGTGTGTGTGTGTGTGTGTGTGTGTGTGCGTGTGCGTGTGTGTGCGTGCGTGCGTGCGTGTGTGCGTGCGTGCGTGTGTGTGCGTGCGTGCGTGCGTGTGTGCGTGCGTGTGTGTGTGATAGACTGAACTCACTTCAAATATTTGAATCATCCTTTCCATTTGTCTGTTGCAGAGGTGCTTTGGGTTATTCCTATGTCCATTGTCACTGCAACCAAGGGAAACATTACGAGCACACGTCCAATTCCTGTACTGATTATCTTATCTTCCTCCGCTGTTTCAACTCTTTGTCCTTATTCAGGATTGAACATGTCGGTCATAAATATTTACCAGAAACTCAATAGCCATTATTTCTTAGAAACAAAATTATCGTTACTGATTCTACTTTAAAACAAAAAACAAAAACACAAACACTTGTTCAACGAGAGGTCAAATTTATTTAGCATTGTCACAGAAATACATTTCTGAATTTTTTTTTTTTTATAAACCTTATTCACAAGATATCGAAATGTATTCAAAATTGCTAAGAAACAAAATACCACACACTGGGAGTTCACGCTCCATGAGCGTGAGAAGAAATACTTTTTGTTGTCCCAATTCAGCCCCCCCCCCCCCCCCCCCCCCCCCCCCGTTTTTTTTTAACAAGACTGGAATGACGTCATGCGTATTGTCTTTTCTTTCCTTTTTTCCCCATGCTTTCCATTTCCAAATAGAGCCTACTGTGCAATAACGTCTTGTTGTTTGAACTCCTTGTGCTTTCTTTCCTTCTTTCTTTCTATCTTAATTTCTTTCTGTCTTCCTTTCTTCTTTCTTTCTTTCTTTTCTGTCCCTATATAGGCTGCCTTTGTCTTTCTGTTTTTCGCATTTTTCAATTCTCTCTCTCTCTCTCTCTCTCTCTCTCTCTCTCTCTCTCTCTCTCTCTCTCTCTCCTCTCTCTCTCTCTTCTTCTTCTTCTTCTTCTTCTTCTCCTCTTCTCTTTTCTCTGCTTCTTCTCTCTCTCCTGCGCTTTTCTCTGTTGACCCTCTGTCTCCGTCTTTTGTCTACTGTCTGTCTGTCTGTCTGTCTGTCTGTCTGCCTCTCTCTCTCTCTCTCTCTCTCTCTCTCTCTCTCTCTCTCTCTCTCTCTCCTCTCTCTCTCTCTCTCTCTCTCTTCTGATTTTTATTGCCATTACTCCGATCATCCTATTTCATTCCCTAAAGGGATTCCTCCTATCGACGTCCAAAATGGAGAAAAAGAACAAAGGTTGTTTCTGAAAACGGATTGTCACTGTATAGCCCTGCCTGTTAGTTACTATACCCCGAGGAACACCCCCATTGCTTTCCGTGTTTGTCTGTTTGTCCTTGCTGCCTGCCTGTCTGCCTGCCTGCCTGTCTGCCCGCCGGTCTGTCTGTCTGTCTGTCCTGTCTGTCTGTCTGCCTGCCTGTCTGTCAGTTCTGTCTGCCTCTCTCTCTCTCTCTCTCTCTCTCTCTCTCTCTCTCTCTCTCTCCCTCTCTCTCTCTCTCCTCTCTCTCTCTCTCTCTCTCCTTTCTCTCGCGTTTGAATTTTGTTGATGCATTGTCAGGATCTGGCAAGTAAGTCTAAACTGTTTGTACATTATGTCATGAAAAAAAAAATGAACATGCTTAACTAATTCTTCGTTACGTTAATCATCAATCTCTTTCATGCCCAGGTTCAGCCGATTGTTCCATATATTTCTGAATTATGGGGACTAAAAAAAAAAAAAAAAAAAAAAAAAAAAAAAAGGGGGGGTGGGGGGGTGGTGGGGGGGGGGGGGGGGGGGGGGGGGGGGGGGGGGGGGAAACCCGTCTAATGTGAATCAGAACATGATTTCGCTTTGAAGAAATTTCTAGGTGTTGATGGACATTTTCTGGATGATTCCATTGCAGTGAATGTGATCGACTTTCTGTGTACATTTTCTCTGCTGTAAAATGTATCCGTTATTAGTTGAAATTGTTTCACAGGGAAGAAAACTAGAATACCTCGTAAACCCATTATAATCCCACGATAACATTGTATGGTTTTATACCTCGTAAACCCACTTTAAACCCGCTATAGCATTGTATGGTTTTTATGCCTTGTAAACCCACTTTAAAACCACTATAATATTGCATGGTTTTATACCTCGTAAAACCACTTTAAACCCACTATAACATTGTATGGTCTTATCGTCATCGTCGACGTCTTTTTCTTATTTTTCTTCTTCTTCTTTCTTTCTTTCTTTTTTTTTTCCCTATCTTCTTCTAACTTCTTCTTCTTCTTCTTCTTCTTCCTCCTCCTCCTCCTCCCCTCCTCCTCCTCTCCTCCTCCTCCTCTTCTTCTTCTTCTTCTTCTTTTTGTATGTGTGTCATTTACTCGCTTGATTGTGTTTTCTGCTTCCGTCATATTTATTCATTAATACAATTTTTTTCTCCACTCGCAGCGTTTTTGCCCTATCCCCATTATGCCCCATACCCCCCCCCCCCCCCCCCCCCCCCCCCCCCAGCTCCCTTCCCACTTTCCTCCCCAGTTCACTTTCCTCTTTCTCTCTCCCCGTTACCACGAACCTCTCCGTACTTCCCTCTTCTGTGGATAAACACGACACCTGAACAACCGTTTTCAAGGAAAGCCCAAGGTGTGCCCAAGGTGCCCAAGTGCCCAAGGATTACTGAGCGAGCCAACGTGTCTCGTTGGTTTTTGAATTGGGTTTTAATGCAATATGAAGGTGCAGACTGAAAGAATCTTTTTCCCCCTTCACTTTGTCATCGTAACAGCTCTCTGTCTCGTTTTCCTTTCGCTGAAAAATAATACTTTTTATCCGTTTAATACAAAAAACAAAAATCGGTTTTCTTTCACACCATTCGGCTATCAATCAGCCCACTCTCTCTCTCTCTCTCTCTCTCTCTCTCTCTCTCTCTCTCTCTCCTCCCTCCCTCTCTCTCTCTCTCTCTCTCTCTCTCTCTCTCTCGTTAAAAAAGCAAAAACAGATAAAAAAAAAAAAACAAACACAAAAAAAAAAAAAAGAAAAACAAAGTACTCCCGCCGACTCTGTTCATTGCTTGAAAACGATCCGTTTTCGCTCCTACAAGATTTTATTTTCTTTCACAGTGAGCGGTAGCCAATTCAATAATTGTCTATCTAAATCCTTCTCCATCTTTGGCAATATTTATGGAGGGGGGTGGCGGTGGGGCTGGGGGGGGGGGGGCTGGTTTCTGGATGGATGTACGTGGTTGCCCTTTGTCACTTTGTCTGACTCTCTAGAGAGTCTGTCTCACTCTGTGTTCCCCGTTTCTTCTCTCTTCGTCGATTGCCTTTTTGTCTCACAGTTTCCGACTCCAGTTCTCTCTCTGATTTTATTTCACTCAAATCAAATGTCAGTCAGCTAGCTATCCTACAGAATCTCTCTCTCTCTCTGTCTCTCTGTCTCTGTCTCTCTGTCTGTCTGTCTGTCTGTCTGTCTCTCTCTTTCTCTCTCTCTCTCTCTCTCTCTCTCTCACTCTCTGTCTCTTTCTGTCTGTCTGTCTGTCTGTCTCTCTTTCTCTCTCTCTGATTGTGTTTCTGTATGTCTTGCTTAATAAAGTTTCTTAATGTTTGTGTGTTTTTTTTTCTCATCTTTATTCTGTATTCTTTCCTGTGTTTCTTTTTTCTTTCTTATTTATTTATTTTTTTTTTTTTACCTTTTTCGTCTGAAAAAAAAAATTCTTTGACACCCATCGGCTGTAAATTGGCTAATAATCCTGCAGAATCAGTGTCCCTCTTTGGCATTATCTGGTCAGGAAGAAGAAAGAGGGGTGGGTGGGGGGGGGGGGGGGTGGGGGGGCTTGGGCTTGGCGTGGGGGTGAGGGGGGGGGGGGGTGGTGGAGGAGAGAGGGGAAGATTGAATGGAGTGATGGAGGTGGGGACCGGGTTCTTCATGACGTTGTCTGTCTGTCTCACCCTGTTTATCTCTCTTCAATGTCTCCCCGTATTGCCGCCTCTTATTCTCGTTCTTGTTCATGTTCTCGCTCTTGTTCTTGTTGTCGTTGTTGTTGCTGTTGTTGTGTGTTGCTGTTGTTGTTGTTGTTGTTGTTCTTATTCTTCTTTCTTCTTCTTCTTCTTCTTCTTCTTCTTCTTCTTCTTCTTCTTCTTCCTTCTTCTCTTATCTTCTCCTTCTTCTCCTTCTTGTTCCGTTCTTCCTTTTCTTCTTCTTCTTCTTTCTTCTTCTTCTTCTTCTACATCTCCTTCTTGTTCTTCTTGTTGTTGTTGTTGTTGTTGTTGTTCTTTGTTCTTGTTCTTCTTCTTCTTCTTCTCTTCTTCTTCGTCGTCGTCGTCGTCGTCGTCGTCGTAGTCGTCGTCGTCTTCTTTTCATCTTCTTCATTCTTCTTCCTCCTCCTCCTCCCTCCTCCTCCTCCTCCTCCTCATCCTCCTCTTGTTCTTCTTCGTCGTTTCTTCTTTTTCTTCTTCGTCTTCGTTCTTCTTTCTTCTCTTCTTCTTCTTCTTGTCTTCTTCTTCTTCTTCTTCTTCTTCTTCTTCTTCTTCTTCTTCTTCTTCGTCTTCTTCACATAAAGTGAACTGCGCCTTTTGTTATGTTATGCTGTGTTGCGTTATCTCAGAGCTTAGATCAGACTCTCACAGTATTTTAGGCAACCGTCTCTAAGTAGAAAACCCATTTGATGCTCCACTTTATTAAGCAGTCAGTCTGGTTTTTTTTTGTTTGTTTGTTTTTTTTTAAACATATTTTAAAATCAAGAATCCGTAATACAGCTTGCTGATTGCAAACCAGTTTAGATGTTATTCCATATAACGCGAAGAGTCGATCATTGAACCTTTTCATAAAACTCCATAATGTTGTTTGCATAAAGTACACATATGTTTACTCCTCGATCAACGCTTCCTCCTTCTCCTCCCATTCTTTTGTTCTTTGTTCTTGTCTTGTTCTTTTGTTCTTGTTCTTCTTGTTCTTCTTGTTTTGGTTCTTGTTCTTGTTCTTCTTCTTCTCCTTCTCCTCTCTTCTTCTTCTTCTTCTTCTTCTCCTCCTCCTCCTTCTCCCTCTCCTCCTCCTTCTCCTCCTCTCCTCCTCTTCTTCTTCTTCTTCTTCTTCTTCTCTTCTTCTTCTTCTTCTTCTTCTTCTCCTCCTCCTCCTCCCTCCTTCTGTTAGTGCGTTTACTTACTTGCGTGTGTTCATTTTTTGTCCCCATTTATCTATTATTAACGTTATTTCTCATTCCGCCGTGGAACTTTGCATCCCCCCCCCCCACACACACACACACACACATACCCACCAACTCACGTTCCCGACTCCTCCCTGCGCCCTTCCCCCCCCTCCCCACACACACACACACACACACACACACACCCATCACCTCCTACATTCTCTCTGTTTATTCTCCCTTTCCGGACGGAACAGTACACAGGAAAAGCTTGTCTTCAATATTTACTGTGTGAGTTAACGTATTTCTCTGTTTTTATTTCGTCCAAATTTGATAAGGCAGAGTCGACTCAATATTTATTTTTAATTCTGTCTCCGTCCTTTTTCTGTTGCTTCAAAAAGCACTCTCCATCCATTTGACACCAAAACAAATTTCATTTTCGTTCACAGCAAGCAGCTTACAATTATCTGATTATTCCACAGAATCCTTCTCCACCTTGGATTGTACATGGAGAAGGGGAAAGGAGGTCAGGAGTGGGGTGTGGCGGAAGAGAGAGAGAGAGAGAGAGAGAGAGAGAGAGAGAGAGAGAGAGAGAGAGAGAGAGACAGAGACAGAGACAGAGAGAGAGAGAAGCATGTGTGTGCACGCGACTATGCGTGCGTGCGTGCGTGCGTGCGTGCGTGTGTGTGTGTGTGTGTGTGTGCGTGTGTGCGTGTGTGCGTGCATGCGTGCGTGCGCGTGCACGCGCGCGCCTGTGTGTGCGTGTGTATGTGTCTGTGTGTGTGCGTGCGTGCGTGCGTACGTGCGTGCGTGCGTGTGTGTGTGTGTGGTGCGTGCGTGCGTGCGTGCGTGCGTGCGTGCGTGCGTGCGTGGTGGTGTGTGTGTGTGTGTGTGTGTGTGTGTGTGTGTGTGTGTGTGTGTGTGTGTGTATGCGTGCGTGCGTGCGTGCTGTGTGTGTGTGTGTGTGTGTGTGTGTGTGTGTGTGTGTGTGTGTGTGTGTGTGTGTGTGTGCGTGTGTGGCGGAGGTGACGTGAGTGTGAGGGTTTCGTTCTCTCTCTCTCTCTCTCTCTCTCTCTCTCTCTCTCTCTCTCTCTCTCTCTCTCTCTCTCCCTCCCTCTCTCTCTCTCTCTCTCTCTCTCTCTCTCTCTCTCTCTCTCTCTCGTTTTGAAAACACCCTAGGTGCTTTTTATGTGCATAGATACCAACATGTTTGACAAGCCATAGTGTTGAATGCGAGGCTCACTTTATGCAAAGTTTTGAGCAGAGCCTAATTGATCGTTTGTTTGTTTGTTTGTTTGTTTTTCAATCAAGAATAAACAATCGAATTTTTAATCGTAATAGTATCTTAGCTCCTATGTTTTTTTTTTAAAACTACTACAATATGCGTTGTAACATATTATGTTGGAATGAGTGATATAATGTGGAGTCTTTGTAATATTTAGATAGGGAGTTTCAAATATTGAAGCTCATTCATACAGTTACAGGTATCACCGCAGAACAAAATCAATGGTGAGTCTTTGGTAGAGTAAGTAAGGATGATGAAGGACACGTCACAAGACATTGTGCTGTCAGGTTCTGCAGGAATTGCCCAGTGATTTGATATCACCTTGACTTGTACGCATCGGAATAGATACATTTGCATTGTTGTAAGAAAAATGTAGGTGTTCTGAACAAGTTCGCCATTTTTCTAAATAAAAGCCCCCCCCCCCCTGCCCCCCGCCCCCTCCTTCCCCCGCCATCCCACCCCCTCCAAACCAATGACCTAGATCTTTGACACTAAAGATTAATTCTACTTGTCTGGTTGTGGCTATAAATTATATGCATTTGTTTCTAATGGTTTATTGTAAAATCGCTCTCTACAGTGTTCTCTGCCTTGCCTTTGTAACATAAATTGTACTGTTTAGAATTCATAATGCTCACACCCCACCAAAAGTGATATTTTTTTTTTCTTTCTTTCTCTGTGTCTTTCTTTCTTTGTTTTCTTTCTTCCTTCCTTTCTTTCTTCCTTCCTTCCTTCCTTTCTTTCTTTCTTTCTTCCTTTCTTTTTTCTTTCTTTCTTTGTGTCTGTCTGTCTGTCTTTTTTTTTGTTTGCTTTCTTGCTTTCTTTCTTTCTTTCTTTCTTCTCTGCAAAAATAAGGAGTCCACTATCTGTTGTGCTGACGTGTATTACATGATCTAAGATGTCAGGTAAGATCCACAAAGTAGTCTGTGGAACCGTCCCTGTCTTGTCTGTCAATACTGATGTTATCCGCGAACAGTTATATGAACACGTTATTAAGTGGTGAGCAATTGATTTGCATAACAATGTCAAAATCAGAAATAATGTACACAGCCGGCTGTTAGAAACATTCCTGTATTTTGCTACTAGTTTAAGCATCCTTTTATTCTATCACGGGTTGACCGTGTACACTAGATCTTCTGATGTGCTATGATATGCGTATTCGCCATATGTCATTGAATTACGTCAAGAGCTGATTGTTTATACCATCCGTTTAAGAGGGGCTATAAGAATGCTTATCCGTGTTTCTGTGTGTTCTGACTCAAGAGCCTAATGACAATTTACCTCAGGGAAATTTTCGGCCAGCTACTGCTGGGTCTTCATCAGCCCCGACTGACTGGTAGTTGTGGTGGGTGTTGGTGTCCTCTGAGTTGTCCTCTCTGGTGGAGTGATTGGTGTTCGGCACACACTTGTAAATGGGGGGGGGGAGGTCATAGCCACAGTCAGTCTGTTTCAAGCTTGGTTTTCTCTCCCTGATTTCTCTTGCTTCTTTCACTGTCCTTTTTGTGAACTGTGATTCAGCTGCAATTATGGTGGCTTGAAACATGCTGGTATGGCGGGATGTTGTTGTCAGATGTTCATAATGTGATGCAGAAGAAGCTTCGGTAGTGTGTTCATTTAGCCTTGTTTTCAGCCGACCAGTTTTCTCCAATAATAGTCCTCACTGCACGCCTCACGTTGAATGTGATACACCACACCACTTTTCTTTTCCAACTCTGTTCTGACCTTGACTTTTGTAACGAAAATTTCCCCTACGGTAAATACATGTTTATCAGACTCTTGAGTCAGACCACACAGAAACATGAACAACCCGGAGTCGGAAAGTTGTCTTTGCTCCAAAGGCTTATCCGCATCTCTTCTTCTTTGTCTGTATGTCTGTGCTTTGCTTGCCTGTGTCTCTGGTTATAAAATTTCACCCTTCTTAGGTTGTTGCTGTTGTTTTTCAAATCCCGTCGGAGCTCTCGGCATCTCCTCTCCCATCGTCGTCCCCCTCCCCCCCCCCCACCCCTTCCCCCCACCTCTCGTCGCCCCTTCCCCCCACCCGCCTTCCCCTCTCCCGCTTCCCTCCCCCTGTTCCATACCACCAGCGCCAGTCTCTCAGTCCTCTTCTTTCTTCGCTATCTCAAACCTCTCCTTACCACCACCATTCCCTTTCTGGCTAAGCAGGACATCAGAACAATACGAGTGGCAAGGAACACCTGCCCCCAAGTTTGTTTCTTTGTTTGCTTGTTTGTTTGTTTTTTTTCCCCTGCAGAGTTAATGTCTTTCTTCGTTTTTTCTTTCTTTCTTTCCTTTTCTTTTCAATCTTTCTCAATCCTGTTTTGTCCTTGGTTGAAATAAATCTTCATCCAATCCACGCTGACACAAATTTGATTTTCTTTGAGAACGATTGGCTGTCAATGAACTGGTCATCCTGCACAATCCTTCTCCATCTTTTGGGCAGAGGGAAGGACATGGCAGGGAGAGGGGGGGGGGGGGGGGGGGGGGGGAGGGGAGGGGGGATGATTAGAAGGGGTCACAGATGTGGGATTGATAAGTTGTGTGTGTGTGTGTGTGTGTGTGTGTGTGTGTGTGTGTGTGTGTGTGTGTGTGTGTGTGTGTGTGTGTGTTTGCAGCCATCCCTGTTTCAAATGTCAATCCTGACACCATCTACTAAAACAAGCTTATATTTGTACCAAGCTTTCAAGCTCTTCGTCTTCCTCCTCTTTTTTTTTCTTCTTCTTTCTCTTTGTTGTTGTTGTTGTTTTTCTTCTTCTTCTTCTTCTTCTTCTTCTTCTTCTTCTTGTTCTTCTTGTTCTTGTTCTTCTTGTTCTTGTTCTTCTTTCTCTTCTTGTTCTTCTTGTTCTTGTTCTTCTTGTTCTTGTTCTTGTTGTTCTTGTTCTTGTTCTTCTTCTTCTTCTTCTTGTTCTTCTTCTTCTTCTTCTTCTTCTTCTTCTTCTTGTTCCTCCTCCTCCTCTTCCTCCATGTCTGTGCGGCTGCAGGCTCGCTTGTGTCTCTGCTTATGCCACGAATAGTACTGTTTCATGTTGTATCCATCCACTGTCAATCACGTCTCCCACCCTCTCTCACTTCTACCCTCCCCAGCCTCCCTACCATCCCCCCCCCCCCCCCCCCCTCCCTTCTCCCTTGCCCCAGTGGTTTAAGGTCTTTCTATGTACTGAATTTGTGCTTCTGCTACACGAAAACAGTCGAACGAATAAATTGTTTTGTGTTTTCCTTTTACCAACCCCCCCCTTTATTGTAATGTGTCTCATCCTGCATTTCTGCGCTTAAAAAACTACTACTCGCTGTCTATTTGATCTGAAAACAGTTTTGATTTTCTTTCACCGCGGTCCGCTGTCCATTGATTAATATCCAGCTGAATCCATCACCATCTTTGTGGCATTATCTGGTCAGGAGGAAGAGAGAGAGGGGGGGGGGGGGGGGGGGGGGGGGAGGCGGGGGTTGGGGGTTGGGAGGGTGGCGCGGGAGAGAGAGGGGAAGAGTGAATGGTGTGATGGAGGTGACTGGAATGGATGCCTTCGACTCACTCTGGTTATCTCTCTTTGTGCTCCCCATATTGCCTCTACTTCTTCTTCTTCTTCTTCTTCTTCTTCTTCTTCTTCTTCTTCTTCTTCTCCTCCTCCTTCTTCTTCTTCTTCTTCTTCTACTTCTTTACATAAATTGCAAAATACATTTGTTATGTTGTTCTGTACTACATGGCATTAGAGGTTAGGTAAGACTCTCCAAGTATTTTAGGCAACCGTTCCTATTCAAAATACCAATGCTGATTTGTCTATTTACGTACAAATTATGAAACTGCTAGGTTTGTTTGTTTGTTTGCTTGTTTTTCACATGCTTTCAAAATCAAGAATCTGTTATGCAGCTAGCTGACGTACATATGTATTAGATTTTGCTTACAGTTTATATGCCTTTTACTCTAACGCTAAGAGTCGATCGTTTACAGCTCTTTGCGAGGGGCTAGACGTTGTTTGACTATACAAGCCACATGTTTCCTCTTCCTCCCTGTCTTCCTCCTCCTCCTCCTCCCATTGTTTTCGCTATTGTTGTTGTTGCTGTTGTTGTTGTTGTTGTTGTTCTTCTTCTTCTTCTTCTACTTCTTCTTCTACTACTACTTACTACTACTACTACTACTACTACTACTACTACAACTTTTTAAAATTCTTCTTCTTCTTCTTCTTCTTTTCCTGCTCTCATTATGATGATGCGCTTTCTACTTGCGTGTGTATCCTTTTTTCTTTTCATTTTATCTATCATTTACGTTATTTCTGTTCTCTCCATGGCATTTTGCGTCCCCAAACGTACACCACCGATGCCTGTGCCCCAACTCCTCTTCCTGTCACCTCTGCACTCTCTCTGCCCACCCTCCCTTTGCGGATGAACTGGATACCTGAATGGTACAGTTCGCAAGAAAAAAAACATGTCTTCAATATCAACTGTGTGAGTAATGCTCTTTTTTTGTTGTTTCCCTTTCTGCCTTTTTTTTTTTTTTTTTTTGGGTCCAAATTGATGATGAGGCAGTGTCCACTTAATATAAATGTGTAATTCTGTCTCCGTCCTTTTCTGTTGCTTACAAAAAAAAAAAAAAAGCAGCACCATCCATTTCACACCACAAACAAATTTCATTTTGTTTCACAGCCGCGGCTGTCAGTTATCTCATTATCCTGTAGAATCCCTCTCCATCTTTGGTAATGCAAAGTGGACCTGAGGAAAAAGAGGTCAGGAATGGTGTGTGTGTGTGTGTGTGTGTGTGTGTGTGTGTGTGTGTGTGTGTGTGTGTCTGTGTGTAGCGTGGGGAACCATACCGTCTTATCTGTCAACGTCAGAGAGAGAGAGAGAGTCAGAGAGAGAGAGAGAGAGAGAGGAGAGAGAGAGAGGAGGGGGGGGGTGAAGGTTATCCATCTCTCTCTCTCTCTCTCTCTCTCTCTCTCCTGAGGGGGGGGGGGGGTCCCTCCCTCCCTCCACCCTCTCTCTCTCTCTCTCTCTCTCTCTCTCTCTCTCTCTCTCTCTGACATTGACAGATAAGACGGTATGGTTCCCCATGCTACTTTGTTATTCTTACCTGACATCTGAGATTATGTAATACAGGACACTACAACACACAGTGGACTTATTTATTTTTGTAGACGTAGAGGATCTAAAAGAAAGAAGGAAACAGCAAAATGAAATGAACATAAGAGAAAGATTGAATGAAAGACAGAGAGAAAAAAAAAAGAAAGAAAGAAAGAAAGAAAGAAAGGCCCTATGTATAGATTTGAACGTATTTCTGGAAACCAGAGTGTTGTGTGCAAGATTCGCTTTGTGCAATGTTGTAAGCAACGCATAATCGATTGATTTTGGCTAGAATAAAAAAAACAAAAAGAAATAAATTCACAATAGTAATAGTATTTGAGTAAATAGGACATTTAAAACTACAACATGCGTTGTAATGTATGTTTGAATAAATTCTGATCATGGTGTGATGTGGTACGTTGTAAAATTTAAAAAACGGAGTTTCGAGTATTGCAGTTCGTCGTCTGAGCAGGTATGGATACCACATGGAAGAAAATCAATGTTGCCTCTTTGATCGAATATGTAAGGATGATGATCCAAATGTCTGATCATGTTGTCTGTTTCTGCAGGAACTGCCCAATGACTTGATATTACCTTGATGTTGTACGCAACGACACGTAAAATAAATTGCATTTTGTCATCAGTGGAAGTTGTTCTGAAAAGGCTTGTGATTCTGTTTATTCAAGCCCCCCCCCCCCCCCCCCCTCCCCCCCCCCCCCCCCCCCCCCCCCCCCCCCCCCCCCTGCTCTTCCACCTCCAAACTGAGGACATAAGTTTTTTTTTTCTTAACACTTGTTATTGAATATATGTAATCAGTTGTGTCTATTTATGGTTGATTGGAATACGGTTGTCGACAGTTTTCTCCACCTTACACTAACAGCATAAATTGTACTGTATAGAATTGATAGAGTTCACACCCAACCGCAAGAGTATATATGACATAATTAAATGAATCATCATTGCTATTATTTTTCTTTCTTGCTCGCTTTTCTTTATTTTTTTCTGTTTCCTTCATCTTTCTTTCTTTCTTTCATCTGTGCTTCTTTCATTCCTTAGTTTCTTCCTTTCTATCTATCTTTCTTTGTTTTTTCTTTGCTTCCTTCATCTCTCTCTCTCTCTCTCTCTCTCTCTCTCTCTCTCTCTCTCTCTCTCTCTCTCTGATTCAAGTCCTCTTCTGCGAAAATGAAGTTCAGTGTGTTGTGCTGTCCTGTATTACATAATCTTAGATATAAGGAAAGGTCCACAAAGAAGTCCAATCATCATCCCTGTCTTGTCTGTCAAAGCTGAGATTGTGTGCCAACGATCATGAACACGATATTAAGTGGTTAGCAATAAAATTTGCACAACAATGTCAAAATCAGGAAAAAAAAAAACATTACTGTTCGAAGTCATTCCTATGTTTTGCTACTATTTCAAATCAAATTCGGTTAGATAATTTGATGACATAAGTGACTGCTCGTTCCTTATTTTTGTTGTACTCATTTTTTTTTTAATCTTGCCTGAAGAAGACCAAAAGGTCAAAAACGCGTCGTGTTTTGTCTTCGTTTGTTTATGTTTGATGGATATAGTACATAAACTTTTTAAGATTTGTTTAGATTTCCACCTGCAGTCGCCTCACTTTGCAATTTCAAAAAGTCTTGATCTCTT
>JADBJO010007504.1:42500-45000 GCA_016801955.1 Conus betulinus | reverse complement strand
TGTGGTGTGTGTGTGTGTGTGTGTGTGTGTGTGTGTGTGTGTGTGTGTGTCCCGTGCGTGCGTGGGTGCGTGCATGTGTGTGTGTGTGGTGTGTGTGTGTGTGTGTGTGTGTGTGTGTGTGTGTGTGTGTGTGGGTGTGTGGGTGTGTGCGAGCATGCGTGTTTGCATGCGTATATTGTGTTGCTGTTGTTGTTGTAAGTGGCAGTGGTGGTGGTGGTGGGTGGTGGTGGTGGCGTGTGGTGGTGGTGGTGGTGGTGTGTGGTGGTGTGTGTGTGTGTGTGTGTGTGTGTGTGTGTGTGTGTGTGTGTGTGTGTGTGGTGTGTGTGGTGAACGACTGTCGTGTATCTGTCATCCTGTTACACTTCAAAAAACTTCAAAATGAACGACTAGCGGTACGACGTTCGATTACACTTCGGAAAACTGTCAAAGAGTTAGAAACTAGGCACGACGTTCGATTGTCGAGAGAGAGAGAGGCAGATACGGACGAGAGAGAGAGAGAGAGAGAGAGAGAGAGAGAGAGACAGAGAGAGACAGAGAGAGAGAGAGAGAGAGAGAGAGAGAGAGAGAGAGAGAGTTGGTTTACAAGACAGAAGGTTTACAGATCTGTCAAACTGAGAGTGTGTACTATTGACTTGTGTATGAAGAAGACACGTGCAGATATCTAGAATCCAGTTCGAGGAAATTCTGATCTGTTGGGTCGATAGTATTGTATCGTTATCATATCATCAATCATCCTCATCATCATCAACATCCATCATCTCATCTCATCATCATATATTATCATTATTATTATCATTGTCATCATATCATCATCATCATTATCATCATTATCATCATATCATCATTATTATTGTCATTGTCATTATTTTCATTATTACCCTTAAGTATACTTATAAAGCGCCTATCCTCGGCTAGAGATCAACCTCTATGCGCTTCATAAGCGACATTCTCGTCTACACAACGGGTTGCCTACCGGGGTACAGTTTTAGCCGATGAAAGAGCTGCCTGTTGGCGCTTCATACAGTCGTTTTTCCTGTTTCATTCAGTCACAGTCTCCTTCAGTCAGTTTTCTTCCTTTCCTCTGTTGATTTTTCACTCAGCAACATGCTATGTTTAACGTGTCATCCATACTACCGATCAAACTGGCCTTGTCTTCCGATGGATGTGATGGAATATTTCACTGACTGCAGTTTGTTATGCTTACGTTCACACGCGAAACCTCTCATTCCAAGGAATTTTTTTTTTTTTTTTTTTTTTTTTTTTTTTTTGGGGTGGGTGGGGGGTGGGTGTGGGGAGGGATTCAGAACCATTTTTAACTCCGTTGGAAAGATCCCCTTGTACTAAAATATCTTTGTGGGGATTCGAACCCGCAACCTCAGGGTCCCCAAGATTACGAGTCCGGCGCTTCACCAACTGAGCTACCCTGGCCTCTCTCTTAGACAACATACCTTAAGAGACATTGTTCAGTTCATGCAGTCATGAAGAGGGGAAAGAAAATCTTTCGCATACAAACTGCCCTTTGTGACATGGTTAAGTCATACCATTTCTCCATTTTTTCATCCTACCTCTTCATGTCACGCAGTAATGAACACATAAGAAAGACACTGGCAGTTTGCTAGGGTGAAAAAAGCTTAACAAAAAATCACTATACAGAATGCACTTGTCTTACATTGCATGTTTTTTTTTATTTTTCTGGAATCATATCAGTCAACAATTTCGAAAGAGGTCAATGACCTGTTGTCTCAATAAAATATCCGTGTCAGAGCGCAAGTCTCTCTCTCTCTCTCTCTCTCTCTCTCTCTCTCTCTCTCTCTCTCTCTCTCTCTCTCTCTTGTTGGATCAGCCAAGTCCTCTGTTTCAAATCTTCTAATCCTATAACAAATTCAAAGCCTCTGCAACAGACTTCTCCGACAGAAACAAGGGCAAAAAAGTGAACTAAAAAAGGGGTGTGTGTGGGGATGGGGGGGGGGGGGGGGGGGGGGGGGGGGGGGGAAAAAGAGAAAAGAAAAAAAAAGGCTGGGTAAATCGAAGGTCATTCAATTGCGCTTTACGGTCGCTTCACTCCGATGTTCACGGTCCAGTTAACACGATTCCCTTGATCCTCCACTGGGACCAACCAGTCATCAACTCTGCAACTAGGTGTGAACGAGATGGTGCCTGTGTGTGTGTGTGTGTGTGTGTGTGTGTGTGTGTGTGTGTGTGTGTGTGTGTGTGTGTGTGGCCTGTCCTCATTATCTTCTGATGCGTCAGACCATGAATCACTAAGTGTTCAATGGTTGCAGAGTGCTGGGTATTGGAGTGGTGATTAATGTCAGAGAGAGAGAGAGAGAGAGAGGAGAGAGAGAGAGAGAGAGAGAGAGAGAGAGAGAGAGAGAGAGAGAGAGAGAGAGAGAGAGAGAGACTTTTATCTCTCTTCCCCACAATCGCTCTTGCAAACGCGCATCACCATCTAAATTAAAGAGCAATCTTGCTTTCTCACTTTTTCCCGCTTATGGTTATC
>JADBJO010007504.1:35000-37500 GCA_016801955.1 Conus betulinus | reverse complement strand
AGAGAGAGAGAGAGAGAGAGAGAGAGAAAAGAAAAAGAAGACATTAGGGTGGGAGGTACACAATATAGTCTCATGTTATGTCTGTGGGTTCGGTGAGCACTACTAGTGTGCGTGCGTGCGTGCGTGCGTGCGTGCGTGCGTGTGTGTGTGTGTGTGTGTGTGTGTGTGTGTGTGTGTGTGTGTGTGTGTGCGCGCGCGCGCGCGCGCACGTGTGTGTTGGTGTGTGTATGTGTGTGTGCTACTTATTTTCTGTCTGTCTCTCTGTCTGCCTCTCTCTCTCTCTCTCTCTGTCTTGAAAGAGAAAGAGAGAGAGAGAGAGAGAGAGGGAGGGAGAGAGAGAGAGAGAGCGGGGAGAGGGGGGGTGGAGGGAGGGAGATTTTATTCTCACATCTGAATGAACTATCGGCATAGGAATCGTTTTACACCCTGCGCTTTGTACAGGGGGATATCAAGCATATGAATGATTAATGTGAGTGGAAGGCAGTCAGGGAAATTTATGGAGCAGCCAGAAAGGGAAATGATCTGGGACAAACAGATTTAAGTTTCCTTCATGTTCAGTCTAGCACCTGAAAATGTTCTCGTTCTCCCTGCTGCTTGTTTTCATCTACCGTTGACCTGTCTTCATGCTTCGTTCGGCCCAGTCTAGTCCCATCCAATTCACAATGAATAACGTGGCCATTGTCTAGATGACAACATACAGTCATCATCATGAGAAATATATGTTTTGGAAAACAAAATCAAGAAACAAATTTATGAATAATGAAAATGAATAAAACAGATAAATGAATGAAGTAAATAAATAAATAAATACATAGATAAATAACATGAATAAAAAATGAATGAATAAAAAAATGAATGAATGAATGAATAAATAAATAAATAGAAATAAATGACTAGATAGATAATAGATAGATAGATAGATAGATAGATAGATAGATAGAACAAACAAATAAATAAATAAAAGTAAATGAATAAATAAATAGATAAGTAGATAAAAGTTGGGAGCTGTTACATGGGCACATCAACTGATAAGAAGTTGAACAAATCGTACAAATCGGTAAATCAGTTCGACCTTATTATAACGACAGAAGCGTCGTCCAGTGAATTAACAGACGTTCGATGTGTCCGTTCGCCTTAAAGTTTGTCTCTCTACACCACTTTCTTCATTCATTCCCCTCTCATCAATTCCTGCAACAAAGCATTGATAAAACCTCGTTGATTAGTGGAAATCCACCGTTTGACGGCAGGAAGATTATTTTTTTCCTTTTATTTCATTGACCTTGCTGAAGCAGTTGATTTCAATGACAACATACCGCGTCTAGAAAAAAAGCAAAAATTAATAACAGAATTTAGATTATGAGGCCTATCAAAAATACCATATTGCACCCTCTTTTCCATATGACAGAAAACATGTTGTTTTGTTTCATGGACAGCAGTCTTTGTTTGTCTCTCAAGTTTGGGTGTTTCTCAAAACTCCCGTTTTAGAATCTGCTCGTTTTTAATGATTTGCCTCTGACTTTGAAAAGGTTTTATTGTATGCTGCAGATCGCACGGTAGTTAATGTCTGGTAACTTGCTCGGCTTGCGTAATTATAGATAGGTAGATAGATAAGATAGGAAGATAGATAGATAGATAGATAGATAGATAGATAGATAGATAGATAGATAGATAGATAGATAGATAGATAGATAGATAGATAGACGGACAGACAGATAGATAGATAGACTGGCTTATGCATTTATTCAACTTTTCAGCATTTTGACTATTTCTGTAAAGTGTCTAAATCTGCCATTTTAGCATCAGCGTTAAATACCTTTTTATTGAGGGTCGGGTGTTTACAGGAAAAGATCTCTCTCTCTCTCTCTCTCTCTCTCTCTCTCTCTCTCTCTCTCTCTCTCTCTCTCTCTCTGGAAAATGAGAGAGAAAGTGCACGAGCGGGGATGAACAAGCGTAGGAGGCTGTGTGCTGCGGCCTCTCCTCAAATGCCTCATTTAGCAGAGGGATGTTACACGGCGGACGCAGTGGCTCATCCAGCCGTCACATCTTTTATTCATCGCTTTCATTTCGTCGCCCATTTGGACGACCCGCTGTACAGTTCGTTTCTCATCGCCGGGCCCTCGAGGACAGGACTTGACTGCACCAAGTGGAAACGACTGCTGAAATTGTCTCTCTCCCTCCCGAGCCACAGACTAGTCTCTCTCTCTCTCTCTCTCTCTCTCTCTCTCTCTCTCTCTCTCTCTCTCTCTCTCTCTCTCTGTCTCTCTCTCCTCTCTCTCTCTCTCTCTGCTCCCTCTCTCTCTCTCTCTCTCTCTCTCTCTCTCTCTCTCTCTCTCTCAGTTCCTGCAAGTCATTGCCTGTTTACTCAGCATCTGTGTTTGGACTCTTGTCTATGTCTGTTGGTCTGCTTGTCTGTTGGTCGGTCTTTCTGCCTGTCAGTCTGTCAGTCTGTCAGTCTCTCTCTGTCTCTCTCTCTCTCTCTCTCTCTGTCTGTCTGTCTGTC
>JADBJO010007504.1:12500-22500 GCA_016801955.1 Conus betulinus | reverse complement strand
GTTTGTCTCTGAACTGAAACCCACGATCAACGATGTAGTTCAGGAAGAGATGACGAACCAAGAACTGATTCTCCATCATCAAAGTTCACATGATCTCTTCTCAAGGGAGGGAATACAGCTCGCAAAATGCAGCTCAGTACTCAGTACAACGCGAATGAATTACGTTATTACACTTAGTGAACGAAATTATTGTGAATGGGATTTGAGATTGGTTTTCAGCAGTCTCTTCGAACATTTCACTCATTTGTTTCCAAAGTATTGTGAACTTGAATGTTTCGGACGTGCTGAATGAAATAAATAAATAAGTACATAAGTAAATAAAAATAAACACACGCGAATCGAGAACAGAAATCAAGGTCAACCAACCACAAACTGGTTTCTATCACAGGAGATTGATCAGGAACTGATTTCCATCAGGGAAGAGTTTTCATCCGGTCATTTCCCTTTGCACGGACGCAGAGTGTTCCCAGAATATGTCGAATGTCCCCCATATTCATCGCGAACCTAGGTTCAGTGAAGTTAGAGAACCTCACCTCTTATTTCGGATTGCAAACCAGAAGTTCTGAAAAACGAAGACAAGATCGGCGAGACCGCAAAAATGGACGAACTGGACTCGTGAGCAAAAAAAAAATTGTTTAATTGGGAACGGCCTGTATGTTTTCTTCCATTCAGTTTGCATGAAACTACTTATTAACCCTACAACAATAAGTAAGTAACACCCCCTGCCCCACTAGCTCCTTCGCTTCGGCAACGAAACGGCGACCCATGTCAACAATCAACATTCCAATATACTGATTAGGGACGTGTTTCAGATAGAACCGAGTCTGTCACTGAATCAGGGCTTTCTCTAGAAGAGAACAGAACCTGTCCTCTAATTATGGGCTTTTTTTGACAAAACAAAAGCTATCGATTTAATTTCGGGTCTTTTTGAAAGGTAGAACAGGAACTGTCATAAGAGTAGGCGTTCTCTTTTGGCAGGATGGGAACTTGTCTTCATGTCCAGAGCTTTCTTCTTGTCGTAACAGAACCTGCCATCAGAATTCGGACCTTATTTGGGCAGACAGATCCTATCACCCGGATTTGGTCTTTATTCTAGTAGAACAGACCCTGTCATAGATTTGGGTTTTTCCTCTTGGCAGAAAAGATCCTGTCATTAATAAAAAAAAAATGTGGTTGTCTTAATACGCAGAACTGAACTGGTCATCGGATTTTGGTTTTGATTTCGGCTGAAGAAAACCTGCCATTAGATTAGTGCCTTCTTTGCAGAATAGAATCTGTCATTAGGTTTGGACTTTGGTTCTGGCAGAACGAAAACCTGTCAGTAGATTTGGACTCTGGTGCTGGCAGAACGAAACCTCTCAGTAGATTTGGACTTTGGTTCTGGCAGAACGAAACCTCTCAGTAGATTTGGACTTTGGTGCTGGCAGAACGAAACCTCTCAATAGATTTGAAATCAGATGTTGGCTTTTTTTTTTTGGCAGAACAGAACCTATCGTTAGATTTGGGCTTTTCTTTTGGTTCGACTAATCTTGTCATCAGATGTACACTTTTGGAGCGAATAGTCAAAGTCTGACATCAGGTTTGGGCCTTTCATTTTGGGCGCAACGAACCTGTCCTCAGAGTTTCTTTTTTTTTTTTTTTTTTTTTTAGTCGAACAAAGCTTATGATTAGATTGGGCTTCTCGTTTGGCAGAAAATGTCCCATCAGATGTGTCATCAGATCTGTCCTTTCGTACAGACTGAACAAGAAATTGACATCAAAACCTGTCATCAGATTAAGGGCTTTCATTGTAGCTGAACAGAATCTGACATCAGAGTTGGGGCTTTCACTGTGAAAGAACAGAACCTTTCACCATATTTGGGGCTTTCTCTTTGGCAGAACAGAACGTAGCGCCACAGTTGGGGGGGGGGGGGGGGGGGGGGGGGGGCTTTTTCTCAAGTGGAACAGAACCTTTCACATATGTGGGAGAACAGAACAGAACAGAACCTGTCAGAACAGAACCTGTCACCACCTTGGGGCTTTGTCTTTGGCAGAACAGAACCTTTCGCCATATTTGGGCTTTCTCTTCTATCACCAGAGCTGAGGCTTTCTCTTTGGCAGAACAGAACTTGTCACACATTTGGAGCATTCTCTTAAGCATAACAAGTCAAGTCAAGTCAAGTCAAGTCACGTCAAGTCAAGTAAACTTTATTATCTCAATTTGAGAAATTAATTTGTGGTCACACACATTCACAGCAAATAAACAATAATTTAGTCACATTACCCATTTTCTCACGTATGACATACATTCATATAAAGGAATTTGGATTTCAATTAAACATCTCCTCGTTCATAAAATCAATGGACAGGGGAATAAAACTTTGTTTAAATCTGACACTTCTGCATTTAACCGATCGATATCTTCGTCCTGACTGAAGAAGGTCATACTGATTTGCAAGAACGTGGGGTCTGGTCACACGCAATCTTCTTCGCTTTACAAACAACACGGCACCTAATCTATCACCAGAGCTGGGGCTTTCTCTTTGGCTTCTAGGACAGAACCTGTCACAACATTGGGTCTTTCTCTTTGGCAGAACAGAACCTGTCACCTGTACTACTGGCCTGGCTGCGAGGTGGAGATTCGGGGTACCTACCCCACCTTCTGCCGGCCCTACAAAGGGATGCCAGACATGAGCGGTTTCAGGGATGCCATCACCAAGAGTCTGGAGAAGCTCACCTTCAAGAAGACAGATGTGGCAGGTACTGGGATGGGTGTGGGATGGGGGGGAGGGTGGGGGGGTGTAAGATGGGTGAGAGAGAGCGAGGAGTGTGTCGATGGCGAGCTCTGATGGGGTGATGTGATTTTTTTTGCGCTCTTTGTTTTTTTTTTCTCCCTTACTTTCTTTCTTTTTTTCTTCTTTTTTTTTTCTGTGAAGTGGGTTTTGGGTTGGGGTGATGGTCTGGGGTGGGGGTATTGTCAGGTGCAACTCTTTGCTGTCTGTCTTCTTATTTAAGTCATATTTTCTCTCTTCTTTCTTCTTGTCAGGTTCTTCTCTCTTCTTCCTTTTTCTTCTTCTTTTTCTTCCCATTTCTTCTTCCTTCTTCTTCTTCTTCTGCTTCCATTATTTATATTATTTTCAGTTATCATTATCATCATTATTGTTATCATCATCATGATCATCATCATCATCATCAGTAGTAGTAGTTTTATTAGTATATATCATTATCATCATTACTTACTATCATCATCATTATCATCATTATCGTTTCTTATTATTATCATTATTTTTATCATCGTTATTCTTTATTATTCATTCCTTTATTTCTCTACTTATTCATCTGTTTGTCTGTTTTAAACTAAAAGTGGTTGAGCCTTTAACCCTTGTGCACCATGGACCTCAGGGGCTCTGCATGATTGGGCCCAGCGTATATGGACGTTTTCGCATGCAGCGAGACTGTACGTCACGGACAGCAGAGACCACAACGCTCCCTCTCTGGCTTTCGTCTTGCCTTCCACCCCCCACGCTTGCCATTTCTTTCTTTCCTATTCTGTTTATTCTGCCTGTGTTTCTTGTCCTTGTTGCTATTATTATGATCATCATTATGTGATTGTTGTTCTTTTCCTATGCAGAGACCTAGATGCACGGACGTGAAGATGGGGAGGGGGGGGGGGGTCGATAGACACTACACCAGAGCAGTGTGAATGGGCCTGTCAGCCGATCGAGAGAGAGAGCAGAGAGAGAGAGAGAGAGAGAGAGAGAGGAGAGAAGAGAGAGAGGAGAGAGGAGAGAGAGAGAGAGAGAGAGAGGAGAGGAGAGAGAGAGAGAGAGAGAGAGAGAGAGAGAGAGAGAGAACACAAACACACAGCTCTGCCTCAGACAGTTCTAATTAGCGCTCTGCATGACGCGACATTGCATCGGCATTTACAGAGACAGACAGGACAGACAGACAGAGAGACAGACAGACAGACACGGAGACAGAGAGACAGAGAGACAGAGAGACACAGAGAGAGAGAGGAGAGAGAGAGAGAGAGAGAAATCACACACACACACACACACACACACACACACACACACACACACACACACACACACACACACACACACACACACACCACGTGTGTGTGTGTACGGACATGCACGTTCGCGTACGCGTGCATACGTACGGGACGGCTGAAACATCACATGGAGCACACAAAAATAAATTGATCATTTAAATCTCTACTTGAAGAAAGGGGGTCAACAACCGGTGTTAATTCATCAGTAATTAGAAACACGGTTATCGACCGTTGATATCAAGTTGAAGACACTTTACTAAAGACGTGTTCAGGATCACAACAGTATATACCCTGTAGATGTTTAGTTGGTCTTCAGTTAAACATTTTTGTATACGAAAATCTGTGTTTAAAAAAAAAAAGAAGAAAAGAAAAGAAAGAAAGAACGAACGAACGAAAGAGAAAGTGGTGGAATATGATGGTTGTGAGGGGAGTGGGGTGGGTTGAGTGGAATTTAAAAATGAGGAGGAGCATGAAGTGTCAGTGTATGGATGGATGGATGGATGGCACCCCTGATGGATGGATATACGTGTGTATGTATGAGACAGACAGGCAGGCAGGCAGACAGACAGGCGGACAGAGTTACACACACACACACACACACACACACACACACACACACACACACACACACACACACACTCACTCACTTGCAGGACACAAAAAAAAAAACTTTCAGATGAGAAAGGGAAACAACCGATGCTCGTTCAGCAGTATTGAGAAACACGATTACCGACCATGGAGTTCAAGTTGAAGACACACTAGTGTCTGCTGCTAGCGTTGCCGGAAATTACGCCATAGTCTTTCCGTCTGCTTATTTCTACTCAACTACTGTCTCTCTGTTGTGAGGAATTTCATTTCACTGGATGTCCGCCTTGTTGAACTATGCGCTGTGTATTTGTTTTTCAGGAATCTATTTCGAACTGACCGACTCCCTAGGTCACCGCTACGGTCCGGGCAGCCAGCGCCTCATGCAAGTCATCAGTGACCTTGACCCTATTATGGGCACCTGGCCGACAGCCTGGACAACCCGGCTCTCAGTGACGTCAACTTGCTGATAGCGTCTGACCACGGCATGACGGTCGGTCAGCCGGCACCCGCGTCATTAACCTGAATGACGTCATCAGCCGTTTTGATTATGACTCCATTTTGACGGACGTGGCTGTGGCCAATATTTACACCAAGCCTGACAGGACTTCACAGGTTAGAAGGCGGGAACGTGCACGCACTGACTTCAGAATTTGTTTTCTTCAAGTCTTGAAGCGGATTCACTATTAATAATGATAATAATAATAAAGATAAAGATGATGATGATGATGATAATAATAATAATAATAATGATAATAATAATCATAATGATAATAATAGCAATAATAATAATAAATATTATTATGATTATTATTGTTGTTGTTATCATCATCATCATCAGCAGCAGCAGCAGCAGCAGCATCATCTTCATAATTATTCTTCTTATTATTGTTTTTGTTGTTGTTGTTGTTGTTTATTATTAAATTATGATTGTTGTTGTTTTTGTTGTTATTGTCCTTATCATGATTGTTATCGTTTAGTAATTATCTGTCTATGCATGTGTGTGTATGTATGCATGCATGTATGTATGTGTTTTTTACCTTATCGTCATAATTATAATCTTCATCATCATCATCACCATCATCAATCATTATCATTATCTTTTTTTTTTTTTTTTTTTTTTTTTTTGTAAATGTGCCCATTGTCTTTTGCAGGTATTCGAAAAGCTGAAAGGATTTCACCCAAACTTGACGGTTTTACCGAAAGAATGACCTCCCCGACAGGTGGCGCTTCAAACATGGCCCCTATGTGGCGCCCCTGACAGCTGTGGCAGACCTTGGCTGGTTCATTCTGGGTGTAAGTCAGCAAATGAACACATTCCAAATTTCATGGGACAAAACTGAAACAGACCAAATAGAACTTAACCCCAAACAACACAGTCCTCTCCAATGTAACTCACTCAAAATCAACTGAACTGAACTCAAGAAGAATCAACTCTACTCAATTCAATTCGACTCACCTCAACCTAACCCTACCCAACCCAACTCGATTTTAAATCAGCACAAGTAAACCCAATTCAACCCGACAGAAATCAGCTGAACTCGATAAAAAAAAAAAAAAAAAAAAAAAAAAAAAAAAAAACAAGGACAACCCAGCCTAGCCGAAAACAGCCCATCCAACACAACCTAAAGCCCGACTGATCTCAGCCCAACCCAGCCGAAATCGAAACCCAGTTCAACGCAGCTCAAAACTAACCTGAACAAATCTAAATCCTATCCATTCCCGAACGAGTTCGACTGAACTCAACAAATCTCGACACAACTAAACCGGGTAGATCGGAATCCAGTCCAAAATGATTCAGTCTAATCCTGTCCGAATACGATTCAATTCAACCGCAGCCCATCCAAGTTCCACTCTACTTGCGCTCAGCTGACCGTGTCTTGTCCTGTACTTTCTTTGTCTGTGTCCTTGGCGGTACTAACCTCATCTCTTTCTAAACGTTTGCTTCATTTTCCGCCCGCAGCCACTCCGTTTTGAAACTTAGCTCAGCTGAACTCATAAAAGTATTTCAACTCAAACAAAGGCAGCCAAATCCAATCCAGTCACCCTAGTCCAGTTCAACACGTTTGAAAAACCTCACCCCAGGTCCACGGAAACCATCTCGACAAAGCCCACCACTACTCAACTCAGCCCGACCCAACCTAATCCTAACCCAGCTCCAACTCAAACCAACTCAACCCTGACCCCAAACCAAAACTTGTTTCATTCAGTTCAACCCAAACCCAGCCGAACCCCGAACTAAAATCATCACAAAAAAAAGAGTAATCACTTTGATATATAGCAACAGCCCAAAGCGCGTCAAACACGGATGCATACAAACCTGATAATTTGAAGAAGAAGAAGAGAAGAACAACAACAACAACAATTTGAGAAGGAGGAGGAGGAGGAGGAGGAGGAGGAGGAGATGAAGGAGGAGAGGAGGAGGAGGAGGAGGAGGAGGAGGAGGAGGAGGAGGAGAAGAAGAAGAAGAAGGAGAAGAAGGAAGAAGAAGAAGAAGAAGAAAAAGAAGAAGAAGAAGAAAAACAACAACAAAACAAGAACAACAAGAACAAGAACAAGAACAAGAAGAACAAGAACAAAAAAGAAAGAAAAAAAGAACAAAAAGAAAGAAAAAAAGAAAAGAAAAAAGAAAGAAAGAAAGAAAGAGAGAAAAACCACACAGTTTCATTCTACACAAAGTATGATGAGTTAAATCGTGACTGTCAGGAATTAGATTAGACTTCATTTCAGTGTTGAAGGTGTTTAAGGTTTGCATGTTTTCTAAGTAAGAGTGGCAGAGAGTTCTAGACATTTGAATGATCATAGGCCTAATAGTTTAAGACTGATTCTGTGGGGACACAGGTAGGGGTTTTTTTTTTTTTTTTTTTTTTTTTTCGGAAAATAGAACTGAAAGAGCTAGATGTCTGATAGATATGACGGATGGAAAAGAGAGAGGATGATAAAGATCCACCAAAACAACGGAAATCCAGTCTTGAATTTAATTCAAGCTGCAACTGGCAGCCAGTGAAAGTTCGATTATTGTGTGGAAGGACAGGATCTTTCTTTTCTTTTCTTTCCTGAAAATCTTGCAGGCAGTATGGCTTGAAAAATACTCTGACGACAACACAGCATATCTAAATGAAACACAACATACATCCATTTCAACCCAACACACTTCAACGCACCCCCCCCCCCCCCCCCCCCCCCCCCCCCCCCCCCCCCCCCCCCCCCCCCCCCCCCCCCCACCATCCCCCCAAAACAACAACAACAAAAACAACTTTACCCAACCCGGCCTAATCCAGAAAGAACCCAACCCAGGGTTATCCAACCCCATCCCAACGCATTCATGTTCAGCTGATTATTACGAAATAGAACACAAAACTCAACCCATGGGTGTACGTAGGCACATACGTGTGTGCACATATCGTTTTCTCGCTCTCTTTTGCTCTCTCTCTCTCTCTTTTTCCACGTCTCTCTCTCTCTCTCTCTCTCCTCTCTCTCTCTCTGCTCTCTCTCTCTCTCTTCAGTTTTTCCAAGTCTGTGTTCAAGTTGTTTTGCATTTCTTTCAATTTACTCTCTCTCTCTCTCTCTCTCTCTCTCTCTCTCCTCTCTCTCTCTCTCTCTCTCTCTCTCTCTCTTCAGTTTTTTCCAAGTCTGTGTTCAAGTTGTTTTTGCATTTCTTTCAAATTTCACTCTCTCTCTCTCTCTCTATCTCTCTCTCTCTCTCTCTCTCTCTCTCTCTCCTCTCTCTCTCTCTTATCTCTCTCAGTTTTTCCAAGTCTGTGTTCAAGTTGTTTTGCATTTTCTTTCAAATTTACTCTCTCTCTGCGCTCTCTCTCTCTCTCCTGTCTCTCTCCTCTCTCTCTCTCTCTCTCTCTCTCTCTCTCTCTCTTTTCAGTTTTCAACAAGTCTGTGTTCAAGTTGCTTTGCATTTTCTTTCAAATTTAGAATCTCTTCTTCTTTTGCTTAGGCTGTTCTGCGATCTCTTGGAGTTGTGAAAACATGGAGGAGACAGTGGAAGCAAGAGACTTGATGTCAGCAGCAGAAACTGTCAAAGCGGGCACATATGGATATCTTCAGGTCGCCTATCAAGTCTTCGGTGGTGAAGGGCCAGGATTGAGTTCTATATCTCCAGAAAGACATAAGAAGTCCTGCATAGGGGTTTACATACCTGTGCTGGTCAATACCCGTAATATATGTAGCAGTTCCGTGGAGACTCCCACATCGTCGCCGACCTTGGAGGCGATAAAGTCCATTTTGACAAATCTCCATTGCACACATCGACGGATTTCCTTACCCCCCCCACCCCCCCCCCCCCCCCCCCCCAAACCCGCCATTCATATATAAACTGAAACAAGTCCGACATCACGATCTGTTGCAAGCACCCACCTCACGCCTAACAGAAACACCATCATGCACCACGTGGTCACAACCAGTCGATATGACAAGTCTGTGAAGAAGTCCCACTTTGTGTAAAGGTGAGTACAGCTTTGAAGATTTGAGACGGCATGACCTTTTCACATTTCTTCATCAAAATCTTCACTCAAATTGGCTGAAATGTCCCAGTTTTTTTTTTTTTTTTTTTTTTTTTTTTTGCACGATACAGCTCAGTTCCGCAAGGCATCTTGACTTGCTGAAAATAAGATGACTTCAGATAATCAAATGTTGGATAATAACTGGTCAAAAAAACGAATTAAGTTGCTGCAGCACCAAGAAAACACGTCTTGCCTGGACAAGTGCGAAGTGTTCAACCCCCCCCCCCCCCCCCCCCCCCCCCCCCCCCCCCCCCACCCCCCCCCCCCCCCCCCCCCCCCCACCCCCCCCCCCCCCCCCCCGGCTGATTTTCACGAAATAGAACAAAACCTCAACCCATGGTGAACGTATGCACATGTGTGCACATATCGTATTGTTTGCTCTCTCTCTGTCTCTCTGTCTCTGTCTCTTTCTCTCTCTCTCTCTCTCTCTCTCTGTGTGTGTGTGTGTGTGTGTGTGTGTGTGTGTGGTGTGTGTGTGTGTGTGCAAAACGAGACTGGCAAGAAAGTTCTCCACTTCTAATGATCATCTTCACACTCGAAATCCGCTGATCTCCATCCGGCTTGCCCACTTCTCTTTGTTCAGCCAGATAATCGGAAATTCCCGATTCGCCGGGAGGATGGTCAACCGATGGAGGGATGGCACGGATTCGACAACAAGAACAAGGATATGATGGGGCTGTTTATAGGCATGGGTCCAGGTAAGGGTTATGAGATAAGAGAATGATGTAAAAACAAAAAAAGGCAGCAGTAGCAGCACCGTCAGTAGTAGTAGTAGTAGTAGTAGTAGAAGTGGTGGTAGTAGTAGTGGTGGGTGTGGGTGGGTGGTGGTGGTGGTGGTAGGAGTAGTAGTAGTAGCAGCAGCAAT